>JBAWJQ010001341.1:0-148870 GCA_037783105.1 Bactrocera zonata | reverse complement strand
TCAAAATTAATTTTAAATTTTGAACTAAAAAAAATTCTTTATTAAAAAAATGTTCTATGAAAATTATATAAAAAAATAATTTTATATTCTATAATTTTTTTATTTTTCTTACATTTTGGTTTTATTAAAAAAAAAAAAAATCTTAAATAAAAATTAATAATTTTTTTTAAATAAAAAAAAAATTCTTCAGTAAAAAAATTCTGTTCAATATAAAATAAACATTTTTTGTCAACTTTTTCATTGAGCTAAAACTTTACTCTGAATACATTATTAAAACACCTCTTTTTTTAAAATTTAATTTAGTTAATACTATAATTCAAACTTTATGCTAATAAAAACCGTATTTTTTCAAATTATTGTGTTATTTTATAACAAAAAGTGTTAGGTGTTACCACTGTGTGCTGGGGTGTAAGTTGTAGTAAGTTTGCGCAAAAATGCATTGAGATTAGATACACTGTACAGAATATTATTATGATTTTGTTGTTGTAAATTTTACATAAAAATTTTTACTTAATACATACATAAAAAATTATTTAAAATTAACGGATGTTTATACTTCAAACTTTTGCTGTGAAAATGTAAAGAAATAACTCTGCACAGCAAAGCTTTGCTGTTTGTATGTATGTGTATGTGTTTGTTGCTAAAAAATAATGTACACAAGAGCCAATTAAACATATGTAATTGTAATAGCGTGTATAAATTAAAGAAATATTTTTCATTATAATATTTAAAATATAATTATTTTTCTTATCATATTCACGTTTCTCCACCCAATTTATATTTCAAATATCTGTATATAACCTAAAAAAAGATTTCGAAATGCCATTTTTTTGGTTTTAAATATATGTAATATGTATACATGGTGTATATATTCAAATAATGCAGTGCATTACCTAAAACGGGACATTTAAAGTGGAAGAGAGACCAAATAAAGCGTCTGATGAAGGACAATTTATGTATATTTGTTTTTGTAATTCAGTTTGCTTTACAACATTTGAGGCAAGTGGGTGTGAAAAGCACGATGAGTGGCCAAAGACAGAGATTGTGGTTACTTATTTAATTATGTCTGTTAAAAGCGTGAGCGTGATTGCGTTTGTATAGACAAAGCACCAGATGAAAGCAGTTTTTTTTAATTATAAAATTATTTATTTTAAATTTATTTCTTTTTTTTGTGGAGATTCTTGTCATTAATATCTACACGAAGCTGGCTAAATTGCCAACGTTTCTTAGCAGAACTCTTTCTTTTCTAAATTTTAACTATTTTAAGTAATAATTATAAAAAGAGAAATAATTTTTTTTACATTATTGAAATAATTAATGAATTATTATCATTGTGTTTTCATGAAATTCTCTTATTGTTTTTATCTTTAAACAGATTCTAAATACATATATTGAAATTTATAAAAAAGAAAAAAAAAAATTACAAAAAAAGAATATTCTTGGATCTGTACTTAAAATTTTTTTTTTTAAATATTTTTATAAAAAAAAAGTGTGAAAAAAATTTCAAAAATATTTTCAGAAAGAGGGTATTCCTGCAATAAAATACTTCTATTGAGGTTATTTTCCATATATTTTGCAAAATTATTGTCCGAAATGTGTAAAATAATAGAATAATAAAGTTAAGAGGTAGTAGACTTTTTTCTCATACTACGACCGCAATTTGCTTACTAAAAATATATTTCCACCTAGTAGATCAGTAAAGAAGATTGCGGAATACAAAAAACAAAAGACTTAAAAACAGAACCTGATTGATTTTATATACACAATTAAAAAAAATCATTACATTTTTAACAAAAAAACAAATTATTATTATTATAAATTTTTTGTATTGTTATAATCAAAAAATTTTGTATTAATTAACAATAAAAATTAATTTTAATTGTTTATTAATACTATGTTTAAAAGAACAAATAAATCATTAAATAAAAATAAAAATAGAAAGAACACATTTTCTTTCATTAATTTTAAAAAATTATTATTTTTAATTAATGATTTATTTATTCTTTTTAACATAGTATAAATAAACAAATAAAATGAATACAAAAACAATATTTTTTATGCTATAACATTTTTTTTCAATAAGAAAATATTATTTTCAATAAAAAATATAATTATGTTTTCTGTTTCGATAAATTATTAAAAAAAAAATTAAAATGAAGATGAAATAAAATGCTTAAACTTTGTGTTGTGATATTTTTAATAAGAATATATTTGATTTTTCTAAATTTGTGGCGTAAAAAAAAATTCGAAATTTTTTTAAAAGTATACTATCTCTATTTTATATTTTCTTGTAATTAATTTTTCAATACGAAAATATTAGGTTCTTCTAAATTTGTGTCGAAAAAATTCCACTCGAAATGTTTGTTTAAAATATATCTCTATTTTATAATTCTTGTGTTCTTATTATATTTCCAATAAGAAAATATTAGATTTTTCCAAATTTATGGAGTAGAAAATTACCTTCAAAATATTTGTTTAAAGGTACATTTCTATTTTATAAAAGTTAAATAATAATAAAATATTTTATAGCAATTTTTATCAAAAAGTTTTATAAAAAAAAATATTTTATAAAAAAAAAAAAAATAATACGATCTTTATTTTTTAAAACTTTATATTTTCTTTGAAAAATAATTCTTTATGAAACAATTGATATTTTTTTCAAAAATGTTTATTAACAATTAAAGCCAAAACTAATATTAAAAAACTATATATTAATATTAGTTATGAATCTCATTCTATAAATTTTAAGCTCGAGTTAATGTTTTCCTCCATACATTAATTTTTTTTAGACAATACTATGCATGCATACGTCTTATATAACAATTTAGTAAGCTCTCAAGTTTGACCAAAAAGAAAAGAACCGAGGAACAATAGGCTCTAGATCGCAGTGCAATCCTCATTTACTTATCTTCTCTAAAACTGTATATTAAATTTTCAATTACTCTGTTAAGTATATTCGTATAAGTATTAATGTTAAAATGTGTGTGTATAGTGACTGCATGAACAATATACATATTAATGACAAAGAGTATTTTCGGCGTTAATGATTCATTTACAGGATGCAGTTGGTGGTTTTGGACAAAACGGGGTAGGAGCAAGATGTAAAAGGAATTTTAGTTTGCACATTTACACATATTTTTTTCTCAGAAGCAGTTAAGTTGTGTTAATTGCGTTTTCAATTATATAAACTTGCTTCAACTGGCCATACAGCAGCTGCCTAAAGCCAACACTTAAATCATATAAAACAAAGCTTATTACTAATTTAAAAAAACGGACTCATTTAACTTTTGCCATTTGAATGCAGAGTTTGCATTATGCTCAAACTGTACTTTGCTTTAATTTGCTTAAGTTTTTTAAATTTGCATTTTAGTTTTTCGTAGAGAATTTGTCACGTTCCTATTTTGCTTCATGTCGATCCGCTACTGTTATAAAATATTGGAGCAGATGTTACCTACCTGTGAATTCATCCTCCCACTCTAAACCCGGATTTAGATTGTATTCGTCTTGAAAAATATACAGAATAAAGATGATTGAAGTAAATTTTTGATATTTTTCGCTAGATTTTTTGTTTAAAGTTTTTGTTTTTTAGGTTTAAAAAAAAAGTCATTATGTCGGGATGCAAATTAAGTAAATTATGAAATCCCCAAATTCTTAGGAGACACAACTGATACAATATTTTAATTATGAAACATATTTTTTTTTTTTAAATATAAGTATTTATATTGTATATAAAGGCATAAAACACTGAATTAGATTGTTTGAAGCAAACAGAACGTGTTGATCGTCCGCTAACTAAAAAAAAAAAAATTATAACTAACTTTTACAGTTTTAGAGCGTTGTAATTATTTAACTCATACGCTATATAAATATATTTACGTTATTAGCATGCAAGAGATTTTTTGTTTTTAAATTTATCATTATGTACACTTGTGATTTAATGCACACAAAAACAATGAGTAATCAACGCCCTTCCGGCAAATGTTAACAATTTTGTTTATAATGAACATATTTGTATGACTGGGTTTATACGAGGGGAGCATCTAATAATATAAATGAACTAAAAACTAGGCTTGACGCACAATTGTATGCCAAAATAATATTACAATTTCTATACCAATATTATTATTGTATATGTAAAAATTACTTTTAAAACTTAATGCATTCTTTTTTCGTTTACTAAAACTGAAAAGTTTCTTACAAAATTCAATTCAATATTTACTAAGCTACTTTTTATTTTCAAACTTATAAACAACGAATATTTTGTCGATTTACCAAATCGAAATCATAAAATGGGTGGAGAAAACAAAGTATAATGTGAATCGATTATACAGCGAAAACTTAAAAATACGTACGTTTTAATGGGTTAAGATGACCCACGTGAACTATCAATTTTTGCACAAAAAAGAGTAAAAAAAAAAAACGAAACAAAAAGTATTTAGCTACAACTACGGCTTAATTATTCGCTTGAAAGGGTTAAAAATCGTTTATATGGAAGAAAGTATATATAACTGCATAAAAGTTTATAATTATAGATAGATAAGTAACGGAGTAAAATACAAAATTATAATCATGACTATACACGCGCAGAGACACATTCAGAGTTCGTGCACACTTGTAGATTTATATATATATACATGACATATGCAATAAATATTTCTTTATAAAATTTAATTAAATTAGTAGAAAGCAAGTAAACAAAACTCACCGTAATAATCCGTAGCATGAGCTAGAATCGAAATGAATAAAAAATAAGAAACGTCACATTATTAGATAAGTGATTTTGAAATGCGACAGATTTTATGTAATTAAAGAATAAAAAAAAGTTATAAATAAAGAATATAAAGCAATAGAACTCATGTAGTAGAATGGCAAAGTATACCGACATAACAACTAAACAAGAAGGTTAAAGAAAAACTTGTAAATACAAAAAAAAAGTGCTAAATGGCTGGGCAAGTGCACATAATCTGTAGTGAATAGCCAAATGCGTGTGACAAATAAAGTTACAAAGCAATTTCGAAAATGTATTTTGGTTTTAAAAAAATAATTTGATTTTTTTTTTCAATTTGGAGTTTGCTGAAATAATAAATACCAGTACCTTTGCGTGGTCTCCACCAATCCTCCATGTATCCTGATAGAGGTGAGGAGTGGCAAGAAAGAACTGTATTTGTTATTTTATTTCATTATGATTTTCTGTTCAAGTTCTGCATACAAGTAATTTGTAGGGGTAACTCAATGTTTACGGGTTATATAGCCGAATGAAAATGCATGTGTTTATATATATTGAGTATATAGCACTGCGATGCGTGATAATTGAAGCGCATATTGTGCTATCTACTTGTGCTTAATAATGAGTTTCACAACAAATTACATGCGTAGAAAATTTATATTATTAATTCAGTATGCAAAACATGCACGCATAAACATTTACAACTAGTATATATGCATATGTAAGATATATTTGTGTAAATTATGTAAGAAAGTTTAAATATATATTTTTCATAGCGCATGTAGTAGGAATTTCATTAGCAAAATATGATGTGGTTCGTGAATAAGAAAGCATTATATTTATAGAAGTGAAAATTTAAGGTTAGAATCATATTTTGAGGTTGCTATGGCAAAATAATAACTTTTTAAATATTATGAAACTCGGAAAATTATGAAAACTCTCATGATACTTTCGCTTCTACCAAAATATGTGTTATACCACCACAACAAGCCTTCAGAGAACTTTAAGAACATATTTGAGTAGACACGAATGAACACTACTGAGTTTAAGCTTTCATAATGTATGGTAGTAAGGCTCACAAATTTTTATACAAATTTGCATACTTTATACAAAAATTTTAAGCAATATATAAAATATATCAACTTTTTCGCATAAATAGTAACATTAAACAACAAAAAGAAACAATAGCAATTAGATATTTGTAGTACCCACCATCACGTTCGTGTCCACCGGTGCTAGTGGTTTGGGTTTGCTTTGAGTAGACCAGTGTTTCTTTAGGTGGAATGTTGGTGGCCTGCACGTTGTAAACACTCAAATTCAAAGGCTGCTTTTTGCCACCGCTGCATTACAAAAATTATTGTATTATAAACAATATTGTTAATTATTATCAATTTATGTAAAATTACTAACCCAACACCATTCATATTTGCTTGTAGACTTGCGTCGGGCGTTTGAGTGTTAGAGTTGTCCGATGTTAGAGAGTTCACGGATGACAACGATGACAAGACCTCCGATACGGGCGCTACGCCCAGTGAAGACAGCATTTCATCCAAATCTCTAAAAAAAAATTAATACAAATTTGTATTTTTATCAAAAAAAAGTATTGTAGGCGTTAAACTTACTTTCGCTGATCCTTGTCAATGCCGACACCACCGCCTATGCGGCCAGCCGCTTCTTCCATATCCTTCATCTCTTTTTCACGCCTACGACGATCTTTCTCCTCGCGGAGAGCGGCCAATTTGGCCTTTTTACGTTCCAGCTCAGCTTTGCGATCCATGCTGCCAATGGTTGCTTCTATTGTTTGAGTTTAACTCCAATGTTGAGTATGTTTTTTCGGTTTAAACTAAATAATTTTAGACATAATAGCGTTAGCAAGGAGTACGTAAGTTTACGAAAATAAGTGGTTGTAGAGAATGCCAATAAGTTACTAGCTTGATGATGTCATTTAAAATGCAAATTATTTTCTCCATATTAGACTAATAGATAAAATGTATTCACTTTACCCAAACCTTAATTAGGCGAACGATTTTTTTAAAATAATTTTACACGTAAACAAAAGGTATGAATAAATTTAAACTTTTACATATGTTTAATACGTATTTTCACTTCGGACAAGGTTAGATAAACCAACGAATTTCTACGAGCCTTAGAAAATCAATATTATTTTTTTTTTGCCCTTTACAAATTCTGATTTCTAAGTTCATCACATTTAAGCATTTAAATTATTTCAACAACTAAATACCTTATTTCAACACTTGTTATGGATTTGAATAAATATTTTAGTAATTTATGTACTTAAATTAACATTTTCCACTAAAATATTTGTCCGATTTTCTCCATCTGAAAATTACTCACTTTTGCGGTGTTGCCAGCATAGAAATAAAATGTTAGAAGTAGAAAGTGCAAAATAACTCAGTGCTTAGAAGCGTCATCCACATGCTAATGCCACTTTTAAAATTATTTAAACATTTATTTAGAAAAAATCTATAATATGTATAATTACGGTTGAATACTGTAATCTCTACTTACCGTGAAAATTCTTCGATATTAATAACTTTTCCCTTTCTATTAAACATAGGTTCGGGTGCAAATAATATATATAAAATGTTAAAATAATAATTAAATTTTGTAAGTACATATGTGTCAATAACGGAAAGGCAACAATTTGTCAAAAGTGTTTTAACTCATAATGTCAAAATCAGCTGCTTTGCTTTCTTTTATGATTCAAAATCATCACATTTCAAAATTGCAGTCAATAAAATTTTGTTTTACTTTCCACCTGTAAAACAAAATTTTATTGACACTCATTGTCCTCAAAATTTAAACAAGAAATTCTTAAATTTAATATAAAAAAAGTTTGTTTATCCATGTATATGTAAATGAATCGCAAAAAATTTGCTCGCACATTCGGTGAATACCCTCTATTTACAGCTGCAAATCAATGATGACAACAAAAGCGAACGTCAGCACAAAATAAAAACGGTGAAAAACAAAAGATTTTGAGGCATTTTCCAATTGGAGTATTATTAGTCTTACTGCAATCAAAGCCAACTTCATGCTTATTGGACTTTCATGGAATGTGGAACGCCCAGTTAAGTGGATAACGTTCATGTTGAACGGATTTGGTCGTATTAGTTATGTTGACGCCGTCGTGAAAAAACGTTTAGTCGACGCGGTGTTACCGGATATTAAGAAAATAGCAAAAAAAAAAGTGGTTAGAGAGCAGAATTAAATAAAAAAAATAAGTGTATAAAGAACAAAAAGTACTATATAAACAACGGTTGCGGGCAAAGCTTACAACACATAAAATGTAATTCAGCACAAATCCAAATTAGTAAATTTAAAATTTAACGTATATACATACATACTTCCACAAATATTAGATCAAAGTTATTTCGAATGCATGGTGTTGGTCTGCGAATGCAAAAGCACAATAAGAACAAAATAAGAATTTTTAATTGGATAAAAAAGTGAGCTCTCCAACTCGTGTGTGTTACACCACGGCAACAACAGGAAAAGCAGTAGCAGTAGCAACCACTGTCGCCATCGTCGACGTCGTACCTTGACGTGCAGCGTTGCGTCGCTGCCGCTAATGTACGGGTGTTTTTACTATATTTGTATATAATGCGGGGGGTAGGATTCATAACTTCCAGCGAGAAGATAGTGAACACGTTTATTGATATTCAGAAAAGTGCAAAACAATTTATTTAACAAGATTAAAACATATGGATAACTTATTAGTTAAAAATAAAAATTTTATTTATATTAGCCAAGTTAACAGCCAGATACAAAATTTATCGTGGAGATTAAAAGAAATCTCAAGTCATGCTTGGACTTGTCTGCTTTTGATGATTTTTCTATTCTTAATGTGCTCAACTACCGACGACGTTTCTACTGCTTTTGCTTGCGCAGTCGCCGCCTCTGCTGCAGTGACTGCCACTTATGTTAGCACTTTATTGTTGTTGTTGCCATTCATTGATTTTTCAACGTACTTTGCCGTGTGAAGGCACACTTTAGCAACACGCTACGCATTAAAAACAATTTAATATTTAAAAATATATTATGAATGCACAATGTAAACTTGATGTTGAAAACGGCAAAGCGAAAAATCCAATTGGAGAAATGCAATGGAAGAATTGAGTTGTTAAAAATTCCCTGTTATTCCAATGACATGAACTGTGCCTTTGCTAAAATGCAGGTGTGTGCGACTACGTAACGGTGGTGTGTTTGTGTGCCGGGAAATTGTGTTTTTTTATTCGAAAAATTCATTCATATTTATTTTGAGTTTTGTTTCTTTGAATGTTTTCACACATATTTTGTGGAAAATTAGTGATGTATGATAAAAATTTATGAATTCGTGTCAAAAATCCGTGCTTGATTGCTGCAAAATTATAACCTGTGCTTCTAACCAACAAACTTATTACACATTGCAAATAATAATTTTTAACGCTTTTCATTTCAACTTGCATTAAAGTGTGCACTCCTCCTCGCCTACAGTTTTCGCTTGATTGCTGCGTCGGTACACATGTTCTAGAGTACAAAGATACGTATTTATCTGTGCACACACGTCCATAAATTTGACAACTGATATAAAATACATACTTGTACACGTTCATACCTGTATTTGTATGTATGTGTGTAATTTTAGTTAATTCATTTGTACAGGTAAAAAGTAGATAACACAAGTCAGAGAATAACTCTGTCAGCAGTTGCTCGCCCTCTTATTCCGTTGAATTATATATTCACATGCACATATGTACATACATACATACTTGGGAATTTCTTTTACATATATGTATGTATATGTAGGTGAAATATTATATTTTATAGTAATAAATGATAATTTATCAAGTGTTGAAGCACTGACGCTCTCGCGATGTAATAAAAACCTGTAGAAAGAAGAGTGCGGTATTGAAAAAGAATGCAATAAACTGAGTTTTTGATAGCTGCAAGAAAAATATTTTGTGTTAACAGGCATTTCGTTAAATAAATACTTACAAGTGAATGTAAATGTGAAATATGTACATAATAATCACTTATGTATGTATACACCAAATATTATGAAATTATATGAATTTTTGAGTAAATGTGTAAAACTAAAAAAAAATTAATGAAAGTGCATATTTGTAAAGTTGCAATAAAAAATACTACACGTGGCTAAATAAAATACAAGTAAATATTAAAAAATTGAAAAGAACAACGCGCACAGTACACCATGCATTTAAAATAACGCGCCTTTAACGTTTTATTTTAGCTTATTATTGATTAAGTGTTTTTTACAACTTAAAAAGATATACAGTGAAAGCACATTGGCCGTTGTCAACATTTTTTGATGTTTATTAATTATATTAATATTACAATTAATAACTGTATATTTGTATTTCATGCATTAAATCTATTTACAAGTTTGCTATAAATTTACCTAAGTACATATATGTATATGCGTGAATGTATATGAATATCTATGTCTAATTCAGAAGTCTTATTTTTGTAATTTTTTATAATAAGTTTTATATAATTGAAAATAAATTAAACAAGTGGTGCTTAGAGTTACTGAATTTAAATGAAATATTTTCAATTTATAAAATTAAATATGTGCACAAATATCATAATTTTTTGGTGACAAATTATTAGTAATTTTTAATGATTTTTATTTGGAATATAGTAATGACCAACAAATTAATAATTTTATTAATTATAATTTATTTGAATATTCTATAATTTTCGCTCGTGATTTTCTTTTTCGAAATTCGAAATAAATATTTGTAAAAGTAAAAAGTTTTAATTTTAGTTTTTGAGAAATGTTTTGTGAGTGAGATTAAAATGTTTTTTAAAATTTAAAACTAAATTAAAGTAAATTTTTAGACAATTTCTTTTATTAAAATACTACATAATTTAAACAAATTACTTTTGTCTGCATATTCAGTTAGGCCACTCCTCCGATTTGGTTCAATATCTTTGCACAAGTCCTTCAGGTGTCGTTTTAAGTGAAAATAAAAGAAATTGAAAATAAAAAAATTTCATAATTTATCGAAAATATGCCATAAATAAAAATATTCAAAATGAAAACAACTCAAAAATGGCCCATAAACCGTTTGTTTGGAAAAAATTGTTTGAAAAAATTCTTAATCTGTGTTTTCAAATTTTTTTTTTTTTAATTTTTTCCTCAAACAAATAATTCTGGTCGATTTAACACAAATATGTCTTTACTTCTTTGACATAGAACACCTTTCTGCACTTTACCATCCATCAAATAGTAATAATTACAGATACGATCGAAATAGTAGACGATAAAAAATTGTGAACTAATTTTTTTTTCATTGAGGTCAAAAAAAAGACACACAGAGAGTTTTTTTTTAACGGTATAAAGAAATTTTGTGTCAGTTAAATTATTATTGTTTTGTGTAAAAAATACGTTTAAAAAAAAAAATTGTTTTTAAGGAAAAAATCCGTTTTTATTTTAACATCCGCCAAAAAAGCACATGAAGCTTGTTTTTAATGGCCTAAAGAAACTCTGTGTAAATTTGAAAGATTGGATGGGTGACCTAATCGAAAGAGATCGAAATTTGTATACTTATTTTTAAAAAATAAAAGTCATTAAAAATATTTTGTATCGGTATAAAATAAAAAAAAATATACAAAATATAATAATAATAAAATTAGTAATAATAATAATACAATAACAATAATAATCAAAATAATATTAATAATTATAATAGTAATAAAAAAATAATAATAAGTTAAAAAACGCACGCAATTTGTTTGTGTACTATATTTATTGATGTGCCTTACATTGTTTTTCTGTTTATTTGTTTATTTATTGATATTTTGTAATACCTTTAAATACGCGAACGTAAAATTTGAGATATTTGGCCTACATTTCATAGCCTATTGTTGTTGTGAAATTCTAGAACATATTGTAAATACCAATTAGTAATACATTTGTAATACACACCTTTATACATATACATACATATCTACATAAGTGTAATTTAATGCTTTGGAGATTTTGTAGAAGCCATATGCTGGAGCTCTCATTCCGGAAGCAAACACATAAATACTTCTATAAATAAATAATTGGTACAAATAAATAACTAAAACTAAAGTAAATGAATAAATAATATTAAAATGAATATATAAAAGTATTAAAAGGATAAAAAAAATAAATATGAATAAACGTGTAATAAAATAAATAAATTAATTAAAAATACTAAACAAATTTATTAAAAAAAATTATAAAAAAATTAAAAAAAATAATTATATGTAAAATATATTAATATAAATTTACGAATCCAAAATTTTCTTGATATAAGTTATAATTATAAAAAAATTAAAATAAAAGGTAAAAACATTAAGAAGTATAAAAAAATAAATAAATACAAAATATTAATAAAAATATTTTTAGTATAAAAAATAATTTAAAAAAAATATATATATATGTATACATATAACATATATTAATATAAAATTACAAATCCAAGTTTAATCATAAAAATAATAATAATGAAAAATTTAAAGTAATATAATAAAATAAAAATATTGAAAAGTATAAAAAAATAAATAATGTATTATTAAAAGTGTAATAAAATAAATAAGTAAAAATATGTTAAAAAATAAATACATAAATAAATAAACAAATACTGAACAAATTTATTGAAAAAATAAATAAAAATTTTGCCAAAAAATATATAAAAAAATGTATAAATACATAATAATAATGAAAACTGATTACAAAAGAAATACATAAAAAGAAATCTACTGAAAAAGAAAATAAATGACAAATATTACCAAAAATGCATTAAAAAAAAATAAAAAATATTAAAAAAAATATAAAGATAACTATATACAAAATTATTACTAAAAATTTACAAAAAAATAAATAAACAAAAGTAAACTAAAATAAAAAATAAAAAAAATTATACAAATAAATAAATAAAAAATATTAAAAAAAATGTATTTAAAAAATAAATAACTACAAAATATTACTAAGAATTTCTAAAAAAATATGCACAAATAAGTAAAAAATATTTTGCGAATATATATCCTAACTGTATGCGAGAAATTTTCATTCTTCACTAAGAATATTCCAAAAAATTATTTAAAAAATAAATAACTACAAAATATTAATAAGAATTTGTAAAAAAATATGCACAAATAAGTAAAAAATATTTTGCGAATATATATCCTAACTGTATGCGAGAAATTTTCATTCTGCACTAAGAATATTCCAAAAAATTATTTAAAAAATAAATAGCTAAAAAATATGACTAAAAATTTGTAAAAAATATGCAAAAAAAAAAAAAATACAAAATGAAAACGTAACTGTACATTGGAAAATTTTCATTCTTCACTATTTGCTTAATTTTTATTTAACACTACCACGCGTTACCAAATAATTTAATATTTGTTTATTTTTCTTTTCAGCACCTTGTGTGATATGTCTTTGACCGGCTGTCCTTATAATCACTTAATTTGTGCGCTTCAAAAAATCCTTTGAATGCTAAATTACATATTTAGTGTTTAAAATATTGTGCTAAAAGTAAAACGTAAACCAAACTAAAAATTTCGACACGTGTTTTAAAACGCAGCAATAAATATTTAAATCATACACATATTGAAGAATCTTGTATATATATCTTTAAAATATTTTAAATTCTTTACATAAACATACATACCTACTTAAATTAAAGGTACTTACCGTTATTCCCTCCCATTACATAAGCAACCAATTAGTGAATAGCTTGCTGCTTGAAACAAATTCAATGTGCTTGTGTCTAAAATTTCAAGTATTAATTAAAATTACTAAATTTTAATATAATAAATATAAATAAAAGGTTTAAATTGTAAAAATATATGAAAATCGATATATCTTTGCACAACAACCTGCATAATTAATACTAAATATATATCTTTATATAATAATAAACGCAGTTACTTAACCGCAACATTTAAATGTGTTATTAGTGTTTGCAAATAAATTAGTCCAACATAAGCGTTCTAAAAACGCTCTCTCTCTCAAATCGCTTAATAAATCAATCAACGTGTAATTAACTGACGCCGACAGCTTAAGCGTCTTACATACATACATATTACATAATTTGTGTAAAGTTTGGTAAAAAAAAAATCACGAACAAAACACCTCCAACCAAATTTTCGTCTAAAGTGTCTATCAAAATCAAAGCTCTGTTAAACGTCCTTGCATCCATCCATCCAGCTATCAATACCCCTTGCATTTCAAATGTATTTACGTAATAATACCTATGTAACATATGTTGTGCATTATGTGTGCCCCAAATAAAATCAAATTGAAAAGTGTAACCTAATTCCAATTTCATTATTTAGTGTGTCACAAAAAGAAAAAAAAAATTAGCAAAAATTAAAGTTTAAATCAATAAAAATCATTTAATTCAAATATTCGACATATTTGGATTTGTGCATTATCCGTATTTGTGTGCTCAAAAATACTAAAACAAAAATTGTGCGTGTGTGTGTCGTGTAAACAAAATCAAACTGTTCTAAATACTAAATAAATAATAAAACTTACAAAATGGCGGACATAATACGTCCGCCGTTTAGTGATATTAAGCGGCCAGACGAGATCGTCAGGATGACCACCGCCGACAATTTGAAGTTCGCCGTACTCATCGGACTGATCGAGGTTGGTCAGGTGACCAATCGGGAGGTCGTCAACACTGTTTTACATTTGGTAAGTTTATGCTGTATTTTTTTACTAATGTATTAGTATTCAGTGATTTTTTGAAAAAAAAATTAACGTGAAATTTGTGAAAAATTTAGCAAAGAAGTGCTAATAATTATATGAACGATGTCTCACTGATGTTTCGTAAATTACTTTTATTTTTTTAAAGTTTATGTGTAATATATTTCGTTGAATAATGTAATTAAGCTTATAACTATTAGCTGTTGATTTGAAGTTATTGGTTGTTCCAAAAGCGATCGCAGAACACAAAAGACTTAAGCAACGAACTAGATTTTATTTTTAACTAAAAAGCAGAAGATACCTCAACTTCGGCTGCACCGCAGCTGTAATACACTTCACAAATACAAAATATTCCTTACAAGAGCTTGATTTTGAGGGGTCAGTTTAAAAGGCGGCTATAAGCTATAGTAAAGAATAGAAGACTGTGCCCAAAAAATAAGGTGACATTGTATTTATTTTGAAAATTCTTTATTTATTCTTCCAAATCAATTTCATCCCCTTCAAAGTAATCCCCTTCCGATGCAATGCACTTATGCCAACGGATTTTCCAATCTTCGAAACACTGGTTGTAGTCACTTTCCGGGATGGCCTTCAGTTCCGTCTTCGCTGCGGCTTGAATCTCCTCTCTCGCATAAAAACGGTGTCCCCGGAGCGGTCTTTTGAGCTTGGTGAACAGCCAGAAGTCGCACGGCGCCAGATCAGGTGAATACGGTGGTTGCGGAACGATATGGGTTGAGTTTTTGGCAAAATGATCACGAATTACGAGGGCAGTATGGGATGGTGCATTATCGTGGTGTAAAAACCAAGAATTGTCTTTCCACAATTCCGGCCTTTTTAGGCGGATAGCGTTACGCAAACGACGCATAACTTTCAAATAATATTCCTTGTTGACTATTTGACCGGTTGGAAGGAATTCATAATGCACAGCACCACGATAATCGAAGAAAACAGTCACCATTACCTTGATTTTTGAGCGACTTTGGCGCGATTTTTTTGGTCTCGGCTCTCTTTTGGCACGATATTCGCTCGATTGATCGATTGTTTCGGTGTCGTAAGCATAGATCCAAATCTCATCGCCAGTTATAATGCATTTCATGACACCCTGGTAGTCGGAAGGCATTGTTTCACACACTTCAACGCGACGCCTTTTTACCAAAAAATTCAATGTTTTCGGTACCAGTCGAGATTTGACGTGTTTGAGGCCCAAAACATCCTTCAAAATGGTATTGGCTGAGCCTTTCGATATGTCAACTTCATCAGCAAGGTCTCTAATTGTTAATCGACGGTTTTTCAACACCAAATCTTTGATTTGTTGAACGTGAGCTTCGTCGGTTAAGGTTGATGGTCGCCCTGGACGCTCTTCGTCTTCGACACGTTCACGGCAGGCTTGGAACTCACTATACCACTTGTAAACCTAAAAAAAAAAATAATTCTCCAAATCCTTCGACGCGCGCAGTAAAAATTCAAATGTAACCTTATTTTTTGGGCACAGTAAGTCAAATATATATATAAAAAGACTAATTCATTCAACAATGTACTAGAAAAACGGAAGTAGATTTTCAATCAGGCGCTAAGTAATATTTAAGAAAATATACAGATGTTGTCTGCTTTCTAGATTATATTCATGGATATTTTTTTGAAAATACATATCAATTTTAACGGAAAATCTTCATGTCTCGCAGAACTATCTAAACATTCTGAAGCGCCTCTGAATGTATGAGAGATTATGGGTTTCCTGGAGCAAAATACGGTCTATGTTATTTTCAATAATATGTTCAACGTAAATATTTTAGAAAGATTTTGTGAAAATTTAAAAGAACAATATTCAAAACTCAGTTATTACCACGTTATTTCCGGCAGTCCCTCGGAAAAAAACGTAACAACGTGTTGACAACAGAATTTCTCCTCAAAGGAGAGAGTATCGTAAAAAAAAATGTGAGGTATTGAATGAAGTTATAACAAAAAAAAAAAATTGTATTTTTGGCAGACATGTTAAAAAAAAATAATAATAATAATAATACAAATTTTGGTGAAAATTTTTCGACGTTTTTTATTTTTTAATTAAACGAAAACTTCTTCGTTCAAGTCTTTGTAAATTATATCCCGAAGACCTGTTTCATTAAGATCGGTTGAGTAGTTCACTAGAAATCTTGACAATATACAAACTTTGAAAACACAGATTCGAAAAAATGTGTTTAAATGTAAGTTGATTACATTGGCTGAACTTGAGCTCACAATTTTCAAAGCTGTATCTCAAAAACTATTACTCGAATCAACTTGAGAATTTTAGACAATGTTCTAGATATGTTATAGAATTAAATAACTATAAATTTTGTAGCCGTGAAACTTACTTGGGAGGTCATATCCCTAATAAGGTCATATCCACTTGTAGATTAGAAAAACGCGTGGTTTTGTGAATATTTTTTGAAAAGCCTTCTTATTTATTAAATAGTACGTACATGGCTAATTTCACGCATTTAAATAATTAGCGTTTCATTTTTAAAAAAATTTGGATTTCCTTCCTTAGCCGATCTCACGTAGGATTTACAAAAAAGGTGTTTAGCGGAGAGGAAGATTTTCTGTTTAAAATTATCTGAAATCCGAAACTCGAAATCTGAAAAAAATTATGGCACTAATTATTACAATGATCGAAGGACTAGTCAAAACTTCGATTTTTCACAAAATGGCGGCTTTGAAAACAGTACATTTTTCTGACAAAATTTACACTTCAGAGTGGCTTAAAATATTGAAATTATTATACAATTCTTCTTACTTGATAAATTTGTTCAGAACATCGTGTGGAAATGTCGTGTCGATCCGTTTATGGTTTTGGTGAAAATTTCCTCACCGTCTCTGAAAATATCGTTTCGAGAAAATTGTGTTTAAAGTTTTCACAGCCGGTTACACTAAGTTAAAAAATTCGTACAAATACGCTCATACTATCTCCGAATATACATATTTGCCGAATCAGCTTCAAATAAAATATTTTCGCACGTCGCACGACGCGAAGAGAGAAACCCCCACGAGTGGTGCACGACGCAGTGACCTCAGATTTCAGGAAGTTGAGTGTGGAGAGAATTCTTCCTGCTTCGGACCCTTTTCATATACCCAGCTTCCCTAAGTCCTAGTGATTTTGTTGTTGTAGTTCGTAGAGATAAAAGATATTGTATATGCAAAAGTAAAATAATATTTTTTAAGTTTTCAAGTAAATATAACCCCAAGCATATTGTTTGTTCGATTTGCCACACCACCATTTTAATAAATAAGGCATCGGCAAAATATAAATGTAAAATATGTATTTTATAACCTTGCAGTACTTGAAACCGCATTTAGTTAAACAGAATTATTAATTATACTCTATAGTGACTGAAACTAAAATATATGATAAATGCTCGCAACTCGTCCTGTTACCAAACTAGTTTTGTGGACAAGTGCATTTTTGCCATTTGCCATTCGTTCGAGCCAAAAATTCATTATTTGTTTTATCATAAGTATGGATGTGTGTATTCACATTTGCGTGGATATTTACGCAGCCAAAAGGGATGTACTTGTGCATATGCCAGTTTCACTTTCAATTAAACTGAAAAACTCGATCGGCAAACAAGTTTAACAACGAAATTCCAGAAGCAGCCAGACAAACAAGTACTTGCACAACCTGAGGGAACCAGTTACATACAGATGCATGCATGCATCACATGTACTAAGTACGAATAGAAAATGTGGTTGAAATGCACTGGTATATTTTAATGTTCTCAAGCATATATGTACATACAGCTGTGTTCATGAAAATAGTAGTGTCTGTGGGTCCTAACTTTCGAAGCATTAAACTCAAATAAAAGATACAAATTCATATAAAAAGTTGTAAGGAAAGTATTTATTATTAGTGCTAAGAATATTCACAGTCTCATTTTTTTTAAATATTTCATTTTTACGCACGAAAGCATATTTAAGAAAAAATACCTAAAAATTTGCGTGTTCATTAAAATAGTAGTGTTTACTTCAATTACGTAAAAAAATTTAAAAAGACCTTTTGAAGTTAATATTTCCTGTGCTACATATTGTCTGTACTCTAGTATTTAGTAGTAAATCCCTTATTATTTAATACCGCCGCACATCGACGTGGCATAGAATCAACAAGATCCTTACAACGCTTCACAGGGATTTGTGTCCATGCCTGTTTAACCACTTGCCAAAGGTGTACTCTACTTGTTGGATTTGCTGTTGCTACAACTCTTTTGACATCTCCCCATAAGTTTTCAATCGGGTTCAGGTCCGGGGACTGAGCTGGCCAGCGCATTACGTCGATCTTTTCAGCTGCAAACCACTCCTTAGCTAGTTTGGAAGTATGTTTTGGGTCGTTGTCCTGTTGAAACGTCCATTTTATCGGCATTTCCCAGCTAGCAAATGGTAACATAATGTCTCTTAGTATATTTACGTATACTACTCGGTCCATGATGCTATCAATCAAATGGATAGGACCAACACCACTATACGAAAAGCACGCCCACACCATAATGCTAAGGCCACCATGCTTAACCGTTTTAGTAGTGTACCTGGGGTGGTATTCTGTGTTTGGTGGGCGACGGACATATTTTCTGGATCCTGTCCCACCAAACAAGACTATTTTGCTTTCATCAGTCCACAACACGTTGCGCCATTTTGCGGGCGGCCAATTCAAGTGCTCATTTGCAAATTGAATTCTTGCAGCGACATGTTTTTTAGTTAAAAGCGGTACCTTCCTGGGACTCCTTGCTTTTAAATTATTTTCTATTAAGCGTCTGCGAACTGTCAGAGCACTGATTGGCAAATTTAATTCATTTTTTATTACTTTTGCGGACGCTGTGGGCTTGGCTTTAGAGTAGCGAATAATACGTTTGTCCTCTAAGGCTGTAGTCTTCCTTTTTCCACCACGATTTTCAGCTTTGTGTTCATAATTTATGGCGTTATATATCATTGTGACAGTGCATCCTATAATTTCTTCGACTTCCTTGTACGTCTTTCCCTCATTTCTTAACTTAATTATTATTTGGCGTTTTTCTACGGAGCAATGTTTTGCTCTACCCACTAAAATACAAGTAGTACCGAAATGTCAATAAATTTAATCAAAAAATGTTGAATTTACTTAAATACACTTACTGTTTGCTGATTTTTATTTTTATATTGTACTTATCAACCATTCGCGTCAAGCACTACTATTTCAATGAACATAATATTTTTGAGCAACGTTCAAAATATCGTCACAAACAACACGAATAACGCAAAGTTAACGGGATTTCTTGGTTTACCGTTTCTTAGAAGTCCATTCTACAAAAATACTACACACTTGTTCAACTTGGAACTTCTTACATGTCAGAACAGCGTTTTAAATGTTAGGATCAATTGCACTACTATTTTCATGAACACAACTGTACGTACCTACTTGTTCAAATAAAAAGTATAAATTTAAATATATTATACCACTATTAAGGGCGTTTAAAAATATTTATATTTTTAGTTTATAACCCAACGATTAACTTCCTCCCGCTCAAGTCATGAAAGACAAAGAGTCTTTTAGCAAACAAATGTTTGCTTGTTGCTTTTTTAGATTTTCCAGATTTTAAATAGTGGCGGGTCGAACAAACTGGTATAATTGCAATAGACTGGCATAAACAAAATGAGTTAGCGGTTATAGCATTTTTATGCGGCTTCCAACACTCTGCCATTGGTTTTAAATAAATAATGTTATTGCTGTTTTTAAATGTAAATTCTTTACTAAAGAAAAGAGCTCAAAAAAGTTAAAATTTTTCAACATTTTGGTATACTTTTTTATAAACATAAAAAAATCTGCTTCGGAGTATTTTTCGCTCAGTTTTGTAAACCTATATCAGTTGTCAAAAAAATGAACACTGTCAGATTTCTCTACAAATTTGTACTGCTATAATTAATGAACGCAGAAAAATTACAATACTCAATAATAATTAATTTTCCGCGGAATAAGTGAAAAAATCATTACATTCACTGAATATTTCCCTCATTACCATGAAACTCGTGCATTTACATACATATATGGTTTTAAAAGCACGTGAACATTTCATACGGCAAATATATAATCGATATGTGTATACCATACATTCAGCACTGTACTGGATTGTTTGACATTTATAGAATTTCTATTTTTATATCAGTTTGCACATTAGCCTATAAGTGAGCGCAAAAACTTGCAATAAAGTTCCAAATATAAATGAAAAACATTTCGCTGAAAGAAATATGCAAAAACTTGAAGGGGGAAAATATGCTGTAATTTATAATTTTAAAATAGTATTTCGAAGTAAAACAAGTAAAAACGTTAACTTCGGTGGCATCAAAGTAAGAATACCCTTCAAAAATAAATAAAATTACATATAAAACTTCCATCGTTCAATTTGTATGGCGGCTATATGTTATGCTATATGCCAATCATAATAATTGCTTTGGCGATCACATCACTGCCTTAGGCAATAATTCATGCTAAATTTCTTGAAGATATCACGTCAAATGAAAAAGTTGATTTCGATCGATCCGTTTGTATGGTAACTATTTGCTACAGTGATCCGATCTTAGTGGTTTTGACAAATGAGCTGCTTCATGGGCGACAAAAACGACATCTCAAAAATTTATGTACACAATTTTTTTGATTCTAAAAAACTTCACCCTAAAAATCGCTCGCTCGAAACCTGTTTCAGACCTATACACTCAGCGAAATATTTATAAAGCCACTTTCGTTAAGCTCAATAATGAAAGAAAAACGTACGATTTTGCCATTAAGTATTATTTTTTCGAATAAATATATAATTCAATTAATGTTATGGTTAGTTTTAGGAAATAAAAATAAATTATACAAGTTTTCTCAAACATAATTTAAATATGTATCAAACATAATTTAAATAGTGTAGTTGGCAAAGTTATTCAGAATGATCTGTAGAACATTTCCCACATACGCGATTTTTCGTTTTTTTTTTGCTCCCTGTCAATCAACATGCTATAATGGACATGGCTAAGCTCATTCAGTCTGTCATACTGATCATTTATATATCTATTTTATTGGGTTGTTGTTGTTGTTGTTGTAGCAAAAAACATTCTTGAAGTAATTTCGAGGTATGTACCTGAGTTGACAGTCCTTGGCCGGATAAAATTCCGGGTCCGTTCCGGTTATTGAGACCCGGTTGTCCTGGGAACGGTATTTTACTGGGTCTTCGCGGTTTCCTTATTTAACAATTTTTACTGCATAATATCGCTTTACATATACTACTATACAACAACTTTGTTCGTAATTTCAAAATTCTTAATTTATTCTTCAATTATTCGTCCACATCAAACTAAACTCCATAGCCAGCGTTCTCGACCCTCTTTGTATAATTTGTACCAATCAAACACACTTGATCGGGACAAACAATTATCACCCAAGGTTTTTTCCAACATTCCAATGTTTCGGCACTAGAAATTTGTTTCCGCACACAAAATTTAATGGAACTTCTTCGTTGAATAATCGTAAAAATCACCGAATGCACCTTATGTACTTGAAAAAGACATGAGTATACTAAACACTAACGATTATTTTGATGTGATATTTGGCACAGATGTCACTGGCAGTACCACCCTAGAAAAAAATTTCGACGATTGGGTTTTCGTGAAAATTTAAATTAAAACGTCTTACCATTTTTTGCCCATAATAAAACATTGAAAATGATACATTAGCTGTCTTCGATTCGGCAGGTTTCTTACCTATACCTGATACCTGCAATGCTTGTGATTGTATTTACTTCATGTAGATGTCTAGTTAGAGTCGTATATGCCCTTACTATTTTATTTCTATTTGATTGTGCTAGTTTTTTGATTTATACGAGTTATTTATTCGATTCAGGTATTTCCAAGATCAAGCATATGTTTTCTCCAAAAGTTTAAATATTTTTTAATTCATTTACGAAGTCAAAGAACTTTTTAAATGTTTTCTTTAGCTCTACCGATATGTACTACTGAGTAAATGACGTACCTCTATATCGTATTTGCTGAGTGAATTTTGGATCTTTGGTGTACTGGATTTTGTGTTGAGAAATATCAAAATCGAGCTTTCAAATTCAAGTTAACCATCACCTACCTCCTGAAGTATTAGGTGCCGTTTATACTTCGCATGTAAATGACTGCAAAGTAAATTTAAGTTCGATTACAAAATTGTTAAGTGACACCTCTCAAGGGCAGCTAAGTACGCCTAATTGAGAATTGATGTCTTTAATAGTGAAGTTAGAGCGTGGGTATTTTTATAATCTACAATGTTGTTTCTTAATAAAATTTAAAAAATTTTAAAAATCATAGACGGCTTTCATGTCAAAATATCTTTGTAAAGTTGAGAATTTCTTATCGGCAAACGAGCATTAAAATGAAATAGTACTAATTTAAACACATCACCCAAGCTGTTGTGGTCACGACTTCAATTTACAATTTCCACGAAATCAGTTAGAAAAATATTTCTTCCTTTTTGTAATTTTTTATGAGTACTTAGCAGAAAGCGCGTTCTTTTGTAAGCGAGTGTGGTAATAATGTAAAATTTGATTAAATTATTCCAGAATGAGTTTCACAACACAGAAAATGTATTATTTGCTAAATTCATCTGGAATAGTTTTGTCGAACAAGAAGGATTTTGTCATAAATACTCAATAAGACAAATTGTTAAGGAATAAGTTGTGTGAAATTGTTTATATATTCTATAATTCATAGGCGATGTATACTCTCAGATAACTAAGGTACTTTAAGGTTTTATATCTTTTTGTGAATTTTGGTTGCCTATATAATAAGAGTACATAGATTTGAGAATATTTTTCAAAAAATTTTAATTGATTTGGTAAATATTTTCGTGATATGTACACATTTGTAAGAATTTTTTCCTCGGAGCGCTAGTTTAGTGTCAGTGCAGAAATTTCCTTAAAACGGCTGACCGATTGACTGCAAATTTTATGTGACCTTCTAGATGTATTTGTCAAGTGTAGGTCAAAAAAATAAAATGTTTTTAATAATTTTTGTTTTTTAAGCCAATCTGAAATGTAAATTTTTACACAATGAAATCGCTATTTTGTTAATAGTTTAAATTTCGCCTAGTCTTTCTATTATTGCCTGAACTCATTTGTTGTGATAATAAATTTTTTTTTCGTGGGGGTTTGGGATAATTTTTTTGCAGAAAAGTCTTTCTCGCTACCTGACACCTTTTTTCAGGGGCTCTACTGAAGATTGGCAACGGGTTCGAGACAATCCAAACATTTTCAAAATGAAATGTCGTTTATTAAAAATTTTTATTTTATTATTATTTTGATTTAAATGTGTTCCCTTGGGTAAAAAACAGCCTTTAAAATAAATATTTTATTAGAATTTCTTATTGTTTGTAACATTCACTATTAACAAAAAAATTCTGAAATTTTTGGAAAATAATATTAAAAAAAAAGATGCGCCCGCGTTGGCAGTATAACTCCTGACGGGGTCATCTAAAGTGCGTGTTTTAGGTAAAACTTTAAATTAGAACTTGGACGAAGGAAAAGAACTGAAAATTGGATTATTGGCAGACACAAACAAATTTGTGTGAAATTTTTATTTTCAAATTGTTGTAGTCGAAAAAAAATCCTTCGTCCAAGGAAGAATAGTATCTCATAGACCTGTGTAAAATTTCATGAAAATCGGTTGCGTATTTCTCGAGAAATCTTGCCATCCGACTTGAAAAACACAGTCGAGAAAAACGCCTTTAAAGACGACGTACTTAGCCAGCTAGCCTCGAGCGCACAAGTTTTCAAGGCTTTATCTTCGAAACTATTATTCGGATCAACGTGAAAATTTAGGAAAATATTCTAGAAGTGTTGTAGAATTTAATAAGATAATAAACCCCTTATACTTAGCTATGGTCTGCTAATCACTTTGAAGATTGACCATGCCTGCCATTTTGTTTCAAATTAACAATTACAAATTGAGATCTTTTAGAGCTCTGGAAAGGCCTAATCCTTTATTAACTTTACAGAACTCGGTATGTCCAGTTTTCGTACTGCGTAGCACACATTTCGTCACTTTAGCGTGTGTTCCATTGTCACCCGTTTACGATACATATGTATGTGTTCTTATATATGGTATATGTAGTTATATTCACATAACGAGTATCTTGAGATTATTTTTCTTAAAAATTTGATTTTGTATGCAAAAAGCTGTAAGAGCTTGAACTTGAAAGATACTCGAATGCCAGAGACTCTAAAATGTCGCAGATTTCATAAATATTTATTGTTTATAAATTTCATTCTTCTATGAATTTTGTGCATTATCTCCGTCAAATATTATTCTCCATACATTCATAGGTCTTTATGTGTTGTGTTGTCTGTGTTGTGTGCAAAAAATGCAAGGTTATTATATATACTTTTAATACATCTGCTTGCACTTGTCTGTGTAAATATATATTCAATTTGACACATCTGAAAGCAAAAAATGTTGGAAAAAGCACTTTGCTGTGTTTGCCTACACAAGTGGAATACGGAGTTGAATTCTTTGTTGGCCGCTTCCATCATCAGCACTCGTTTATCTTATCATTCTTCGACATTACGCTTTGATTTGGATATTCTCCCCACATGCTTGTTATCAGCATTCCACACATCTATAGATACATGTACAGCTCGTCATAAAACAACAACCACAACCGGCCGGTTTTTATTTAACTCTGTGTGCGTGTGCTTTAGGTATTTTCCCTTATTATATTTCTGCTCTTCTTCTGTGCCTTCGCACTCTCATCGTTTTGCCGCAGTGGCTTTTTTGTTTATTGTAGCGTGATCGGTCACCACCGAGTTTTTTTCTTGCTTTTGTGTGGTTCTCATATGCTCGCATTCTCCGATAATTCTCTGCATATTCATTTTGGTGGCATATCCATATTCGTATGCGTAATCGCTTACGTTGCTATATCGCCCTATTATAGCGCATTATTTGCTTGAAACATTTCTATGGCAAAAGCGCGTTTATGTATGTATATTCTTTAGTGTTGTCAGGTGCTAATGAAGTCATAGAAGTTTACAAAGATATTAAGTTAGTTTCGGAACGAAACATGTGTTGTCCAAAACGGCGTGAAGAGCCAGTATGAACGAGTAGTATTCTTCATGTGCCTTATCTAACCTTCTGAAACACTCATTGTAGATAAAAAAATTTAAGTAACAATAGATAATAGTAACAGTAGATATATATCAATCTTCTTTGAAATTTCTATCATCATACAAATCATTGTTAGGTACTAACCGAAACTCAATCTAAGGGTTTCAAGATCCGAAGGTAACGTGTAGAATGTTGGCCCCGATATTGATGGTCTATTTGTTGAGTCCAAATTTCGATAACTGGTTCGAGTATTTATACTGGTAACTGGCGAATGACACAAGTGATGCTTTGCTTTGTCCGCATAGTCTTTAGTATGACGGTGTGATATCACATTATCTTAGTGGCTAATCGACTGGTCCAAAACGTGAAATTATCTGCTCACCGTAGTCTTCTCTCAATAAATCCATTGACTGGCTCAATGCGTGGAAAATGGCGCCGTATTGGTAAAAACAAATATCGCCGAGATGACGATCATCGATAGTCAATACCAACGTTGATCATTGTTGAATAAAATTTGGCTTGGCTCGAAAAAGTCGGATCTTCTTCGAACTTTTCAAGAGTCTGTGAACGGCGTCGAATAAACTCTCCACGGCCAACTGAAAAAAGTATCTCTACTTGGTTCCTTCCAAAAGTTGTGGAGTACCCAGAGTAAACTTAGAGATTTACTGTTTTAAATAAAACTACTTGAGTTCATAAAACTCAAGACCTATAAATACCATATTCTACAGTATCTTTGTACATTGTAATATACTTCCACATAATCCTTTTGTGACATTTTTATAATCCGCCAAAGTCATCTTTTTTAGTTTACAACAAAAATTATTGACAAGCGTAATTTTACTTTGTACCAAATAAGTTTGAAAGTGTACAAGTTTTGTCATAACAAACAACAAAATATTGGCTCTTTCCTAGGCCTATGCGCCTCTCTCTTTGGAGAAAAAAAATTAACGGCTCAGAACTTAGATACCATCGTAGTGTGATTAGAAGGACCATATTCTGAATTGGTGAAATCTGAACTTAGATTTTAGTCACGCGGAGCTTTAGTACCAGCTTAGCTTGATTAAGAAGCTTAGCTTGATAAAGAAGCCTGTACTTCTGAATTTTAAATTCTATTTTTTTTTTTAAGTGGCGCTTAGATATCAGGTTAACTTGATGACTTTTAATGGATATTCTGAACTTGAGTTATTGTCAAGTGGAGCTTAAATACCAGTTTAAGAAGTTCTTATACTGAATTTTTGTCAAACGGAGCTCCGATATCAGCTTAGCTTGATTAAGAGGGCCCAGATACTGAACCCTTACTTTTGGTGTGGAGTGCAGATACTAGCTTATCTTCATAAAGAGTCTCATATCCAGAATTTTTGAACTCGATTTTTGTCAGACGAAGCTCAGATACCAGCATAGCATGATTAAGAAGGTCATATCTTTTAGGCAAACGGATTTTTAGTACAAGTTTAGTTTGATTAAGAGGTCCATACACTGAACTTGATTTTTAGGTATGTGGTTTCAGAAACTTTATATATCAGCATGGTTATAACCGCGTAAGCGGTGTCTACGAAAATAAATAAGAGGAATTTCAAATACCAGCTTGGTACGGTTTTAAGGTTCCCAACTTTGTTTACAATGTGTACCAGTACTACTGCATATCAATGTTTTATAGTAAATTTCAACCAACAATGATTTATATTCCGCATTTTGCTAAAAATTTACTTTTCTCTAAAATTTTTCCTCTCTTGAAATGAAGCCACTTTAATTTCTTCAACTCAGAACACCCGTAACACCAATGCAATGTTTTATGAATATTTAAAAGAATTGACTTCAAAAGAATATAATAATATACTTGTTCATACTCGCAAACATACCCACATTGATACATATTTACAATCGTTTATAGTATATTTGCACAATCCGAACCCTCCGTTCTCCGTTCTCGAGGGGCGTGTTTCGGATGTTTCGTTGCTTTAAGCTGCGGCTGACGTGAAACACAAAAGTACAATTTTCAATTAAGCTCACTCTTCACCATCCCAAGTAAATAGGGTAAACATGACGCTGAAGTGGAAAAGTAAAGGTGGAAAGTTATCTGAACAGCAACAGATAAGAGCAACAGAAATTCGCAGTAAGAGGAGTAGCAATGTATGGGCGTCAGTTTCTTCGAATGAACGGAAGTGATGTTAAGACTTTATATAAATATGATAAATTGTTCCGACAGAATATTCTTCATTTTTTTTATTTCAAATAAATATTCGGTAATTGTAGGTTAGGTTTGTTTATTTTAAGTGGTGTGGGTTGGGGAAAAATGTTATATCGCTACAAATATAAAATCAAAAGTTCTTTAAAATTATGAGTTTATTTCATCAGGCAATCGCAAGACGGATAAAGATAAGTAAATGCACTGAGCTCAATACGTTTCCTTTTTTACCGGAAAAAAACTGTCGAAAGCTGCTAATTAAGTTACAGCTAAGATTTTCCATAAGATATAAAATATATATAAATGCTATAAATATCTTCCATAAAAATGTATAAAACCTTCGAAGCAGTCGAAGAAAAGTTTAGACGTTCTAAAAAGTGCGCTGACTCTTCTAAGCTCATTCTGTTACCTTAGGTTATGTTAGGGTAGGTTAAGAGGTTGAGTCTAGCAGGGATTTAACTTGGACAGCTTGGAACGCCAAACTATTGTGGAACTAATACCTATCAATTCGGGTTTGTCTTCTGCTTTGCCGAAGGTAAGATTACCGAAGTGTTTCAGTCTCAGTCTTGTAAAGATAATGTTTTCACCTAACCCTTCTTCATACAACTATTGTTCGGCAAGATTTCTCTCCTGCGTTCCACTCTAGGCCACAAAAATCTCGCAGTAGCATACGAGTATGATGTTGGAGTAGCTTCATGTTAATCCTAGTGAGAACAGGCATTGCTTACGCACAGTTATTAAGCTCAGCACTCTGCTGTCGGAGTGAATGCTCACCTCTCAGCCACTTTTGTACGAAAACCAATACAGTGGTTCGGTAGCCTAAGCCTAAGATTGTCGGAGAGCTCCTTACAGAAAACTCCTCCTCCAATCTTCTCTCCTAGCTTCGACCCATCCGTGAAAAAGCTCACTGCGCCTCTTCGCCAACCGCCTCCCTTAATGCACATTTCCCTCGTTGGTATGTGAGCCTTTAATCCTTACGAGGGAGAGTCGAAATTTTCAGTTTTGACAACATACCAAAAAAAAAAATGTTTTTTATAAAACAATTTACACTTCAGAGTGTTTTAAAATATTTCAACTATTTTTTTAAATTTTATTCTTTGGATCATTACATAAAAAATATACCTTAAAAAGTCTTGTGAAAAATTTCAGCTGTTTCGGAGAAATTTTCTTCACCGATCCTGAAAACAGCGTTTCGAGAAAAATTAGTTTTAAGTGCTGGGAGTTAAATACTAGGTTAGGTTAAGTTAAATGGCTGGTCAAAGATCGCACGTGGACTGCTATACATATGTAGTCCTTTGTCAAGCCATTCAAAGTAAGAACTCCTGTGTTCGAACTTACATATTAGCAAAACGCTTAGTAACCAATATAAATTTGCACAGGCGTTTAATTTCCACTTTCGTCAGTTCGGTGGGATATCTGAAGGTAAGCGCTCCCAAGTGTTTAAGTCTTGACTTCCCGAACTCGGGACAGTCAAGAACGATGTGTTGAGCTGCAGATCGCGTCTGGTATGAAATTCAACCTTACGCCAATAAGACAATGGCCTGTTTTAAGCCCAACAACTAGCGAGGGACTAGGCTTACTGAGGCCAAAGAAATCACTCGATCTCTTGCGATCGATCTTGAGCCAAAGGCTTTTGCGACAGTGCATGTGCCGTCGATATCCCAGCGCTGGCCAAGCTTCCGCGAAGAGGTTACGGTAGAATCCTTTGCCACGACTGTCGGATCTACGGCAAAACTCTGCTGCTACAAAAACAACAACAGGATACGCGAGAACCGACCAGTTGGGATTCTACAGATAGCGATTCTAGCTTGAAAGCTCATCAGCTTTGCAATAGTCAAACACTACTTAAGCTAAAAAATTCTTACAAATACGCTTATATCCCCGAAGATATTTCCCGGATAAACTTGAAAACTTCGGAGAATATTTTTTAATATATATGTACATACAGACACATTCGTTAAAGATGCAAAAGAAATTTTTTTGAAATTCCCCAATTAGAAGCATGTAAGAGTTGGACTAAGAGGAGAAGGGTGTCAGGGCATGCAAAGAAGTGGCCAGTGTCATGCGGGGACTCATTGCACGCTGGACATTAGATATGACAGAGTCTATTCTGGATAAGTCATTAATCATAAATATTTTACGAACAATTTGTTATCATCTCAAATACCTGAGGCCAATTTCGAACAAAGCATTTAAGAGATGATGATAAGATCTGACTAAAAACTTTAATAAAATCCGGAAGAAATGAATTAATCGCTTCCTCAGAGCAAAAGGCTGCCTCCTAACTACCCTAACTATGAGCATACATACACCTCTCTAACTACCAACCACGTGGTTACGGTCAACACTTGAAACTAAAATTTATTTTTCGCTCTCGCTATAATACTTGGCGCGTGTCTGTTCCATACTTTGATGACATTTTATATCAACTTCTCGACGAACAAGAAAAAAACAGAAGCACGAATTCGATACGAACCGAAATAGTAACAGAAAAAGGCAAGGTTGAAAGAATGGATGAATAAAGTATGAGATCAAAATAGAACGCGAACAAAATATTTTCCATTTATGCTTGTATGGACATACTTTTGTATGTTTGTATCTATGTATGTGTGTTTGCGTATTTGTGTGAACGCGTTTGCTTGTAATAAAATAATGCAGCAGTAAAGGAAAATCGAAACGGGGAAAATGTGGCGGAAAAGCGGAAGCGGAAAAAGTGGCATGCTACGGTGGGCCGTGCGAGCAGCGCGAGTGTGAGTGTATGTATGTAGGAATTGAGTACCCAGCAACTGAACTCCAGGCATAAAAAGAAATCAATAAAATATACTATGGAAAAGAAAAATGCCAATGGCTATGATATCGCAGCGACGTTGTTGTATGGATGAGGAGCATTTCCATTATTATTACTATATTACAAATATTCGACGCGTATGCACGTACGTGTGTATGTATGTGCTGATATACATTTGTATGTGCGTTAGCTTGATGATGATGATGACGTTGGAAATACAAATCTGCGAGAAACTAGAACACGAAGGATAACGCGCACAAACACAAAAGCGAAATGAGAACAAAGACGCCGGAGCATAGAAACACACACACGCACATACACATGCATTTGTAAGTGGCACTTATTAGGGGTAGGTGCGCCCGGTATAGTGGGGTAGCTACGGTAGCGGGGTGGCTTACATAGTTAGGTTGCTCGCAGCGAATTGCTAAATGTCATTAATAGAAACCAGAGAAACGTGTTTTAACTAAACAAAAAGGGAAAAAAGCAACCAAAAGGAAATAAAAGCAACAAAAAGAAAAAAAATTAACAACAACAAAAAAAGTTCTGTAGTTCAACATCTGGTGAATGGATTGTAGGCTAACACAGCTAGTGGAAAAAATGCGCTCAACTTGTGCAGGGGATGAGTGAGAAGGTGTCGTACTCGTGCGCCGCTGAAGGTTGCAGCGGCGGCGTCCTGCAACGGCAAACGTGTTAACATGCACACGGGAAATTTGATGTGTAATTTAGCTAAAATGCTTATTATTTAATAATAATGGATTTTCCACTAACAGCAGCCACTTTGAAATTCAGAACGCTGCACTTTTACTGTGTTCTAAGTTTTAACATTTTTAATGCACTTTGTGGAATCCGATTATTTGATATGAATAGATTGTATTGCAAAATCGTGCGGGAGATTGGTTCATAAGTAAAAAAGTAATGCATGCATTTTTCAAATTTAGTCTCCAAATATGAAATTTTTATAGATATTATATATAACCAAGCTTTCCGCGTATTCCAAGAATGTATACCATTTTTCGGTCCAGATTTTATGACTTTAAGGGTTAATATTGCATATTCGAAATAAAAGAACATTTGATAATATGTATAATAACAGTATTATTCCAATTTTCAAAAAGTTGAGACCCTACAAAAGTTCATTAGACAAACACAACATTCAGGCCTATAAACCCCTTATAGAATATGACTTTATTGTGGTTGTCTCAAGGGTCTATAAGAGATCAAAATTGAATATTCGAAAACAGAATTCGAATTTTATAACTAAACAAATATGGCTTCTTTTTTAAGGAAAGTCCACTAGACATACACATGCACTGACCGTCATGCACAGTGGAGTCATTAACACCCTCACCGACTCTCTCTCAGTGAATGAAAATAGAACTTGAAGTCAAACCACCACCCATTGCGCAGCTTCATTCTAGATCCTGTAGCAGGTTAAACTCTTACTTATCCAGAATTGACCATGACTTATCAACCATATGTCCAGCGTACAACGAGTCCTCGCATAACACTAGCCACCTGCTAGCTCTACATATCTAACACCCTTCTCTCTTTGGTCCGATCCCGTCAAAACAGCTCGCTTCCTTTGCCTACCATTGGATAATCTCGATGACAACTTATCTAATCCTTACCATCTTAACGGAGATTAGGTAAACGGTACAGCAACAGCATACACAACTTTAATGCTTATAAACCTTTTATAGGATTTTAGAACAGGCGCGATTACGATAATCACAATATTTTGATAAATCACTAAATTTTCGAAGCTCTAACCTTTTACCGGAAACCGGAAGCAAAGGTTGAAAGCTTCAAATTTACGCAAGCGCTGTTATCATAAAAATATTCTCTCTCGATTTCCAAACTAGACCTCACATTAGATTGATCAATATTTTCTTTAAAAAGTCAACTATAATCACTAGGGGTCCACATATTTGGTATATGGGGCTTTGAAAAGTTAAGGTTCGATTTCAAAAATTTTTAGACGAGACATGAAATAAATTAAAGCATTATTTACCCAAAGCTATATTTCAACGACCTCATTAACTCTCGAATAATGAGCTGTGAAATGAATGAATCAGTCTGAATTTAAAATAGGTTTATAATCGTGCAAATAGTTTTTGAAATATCCGGCCCCCATAAAGCTCTTCGATTGTCCGATTTTGATACCGGCTCCAATAAAGCCCTCGATTGCATAACGAATGTGAAATTATTTAGTGAATTTTTACACACTTTTAGTAGTTTTCAAGATTCCTTATCAGATCTTCGTCGCCGCATTTAAATAGCTCGGCCGACAGTATACCGGCCCGCTGATTTGTTGTTCTTCAGACGAGCAATTGCTATTCGAAGTTCTACTTGGTTGGGTTCACCATCTCCTGGTATTATGCTTTCACTGCCATTCAGTAGGCTGAAGAAGTGTTCCCTCCATAATTTTAGTATGCTCTAGGAAACCTTCTGTTGGTCGCCGCATCTTTTCTAAGACTTTTCGAGAATTTACGCTGTCGGCCAGCTTGTCCAACTCTTCATACTCACGCATTTCGACCTCTCACTTTTTTTGTCTGCAAATGCGTCTCGCTTCCCCATCTCGTCCCGCACGTGTTGTGGTCGATTCTAACTTTGCGAGGTAAACAGACCTCATCATATCAGTTTTACCATTGAATTTTCCGAAATCCAATGGTTTCGGTTGCAGCTTGAAATGCCGTCCCACAGTTATCTTATACCGAGTTGTTGATAAGTGCTCTCAGAGAGCATGAGTTTCGGATTAGTTATAGTTAAAATATGGTTTTCGATTAACGGCATTCTACAATATGGAAATTGACACCATAAGTTTCAGCAAGATATTTTATAGTTTGCACGGACGCTCACCTGGATTCCAACTCGTCACGTCATCCTGATCATTTTTATATAATTAATAATTCTATATCTATTTCGATTAGTTTTAGATATTACAAAAATCCTTTATTTGAACAACATTAATAGAAATTATTAATAAACATTCGCCCTCAACAAGCACCTTGGGTCATATTTTTAAATTTCCACTTTATATACAGATGATAATGACAAACATTTGACCAGGAGCGACATCTTTTGAGTTTGTATATTTTTTTTGGAGATTTCGCTTGTGTCACAAATCTTCGACTGATCCACTGATATCTAACAACTTACTTAAGCACGTGCTGTACTACATTTCTTTGGCATAACCTAACCTAACATTATTCGTTTTTAACTCATTATAAAAAGTCCACCGGTGCAAAACTTTAAAGCTGTTATATTTTCCCACGCAGCAATCGTAGTTTATATACTATTATATCCATAATTTTCCTCACTTCAATACATATGAGTATGTACATACATTTAGTCCACGAAAAATGCAGTAAATTCAACCTAACCACAAAAATATATAAGCGGAATGAAACCGAAAAGGAAAGCCGCCTGCACGGCGTAAGTAAATGTATGACGTAGTTTCGCTGAAAGCGCCAGAAGTGAAAACCCACTCACGCTACTTAAGGGCTCATACTGCAAGCTGTAATCGATGCCATCAACGGACGCACAAAGTTACGCACGGGGCCTGGCATTAGGCTAGACAGATTAAGAAGTGTGGCGAGGGTCGAAGGCGCGTGCAACGTGGGCGTGTTAATTTGTTTTGACCATGAAGACAGCAAGAACAAAAATCACTAAATTTATGTATGCACACCGATACCGTTATATGTATGTTTTTACGCATATACTAGAACTACAACAAAAAGTAGGTGAACGGTTGCCCTAATGGGAGTGAAATTTAGGTGTGTGGAAGTGAGGGGTAGCTTTAGTGTTTTGTGCTGTGCATGTGTATACATAGGTATGCATGTATGTATGTATGTATGTATGTTAGTCAATCTCTGCACTTGAATTGTTTTTGCAGCGGCGTTGCGCCACTGATTGGGTCTTACGCACAAAGAAAGCTCATTGCGAGGTGCCTTAGTGTCGTTCGTTCTTTCGCCTTAGCGCTCATAACTGTGTAATACATGTGTTTATATATTTATATATTTGCTTGCCAATATGTAGGTTATTCATACACACATACATATGCACATGCAATATAAACTTGCAGTTATATTTCAGTCTTTCGTACATACATACATATATCCTTTCGATCCGTCTGCGTTCTACATTTCTGTTTTCAATTATTGAATTCCTATTCGAACACACATCTTTAAATGCAAATGTGCTTTTTTAGCATTGTAGCTGTGTATGTATATATTTTGCGTTTTCTTTTGACCTTTTGCAGTGCAAAGTTTTCCTGTATTTCTATTTTCTTGCTCTCATGAGTGGGATTCTATTGTCTACGCAACAATGATGTCACTAGCCTTTTTAGACTAGGTCATTCTCTAAATTGTTTTCGTTTTAAATTTCCCTTATTTCCCTTGTCGAATATTCTACCAATAAATGAAATTCCTATGTCAAACTGTTATGTAATATTTGCAAACGAACACTATTTTATTTTATTATATTTAGAGATATGTAGTAGCTCTATTACAATGAATAATTTTTACTCGTAAATACATATTTAATTCTTACTTTATTAATTTGTAAAGGGTGAATAATTTTGAGATTCTCTACCTTAAAAAAAAAAAAAATACACAGAAACTTCAAGATTAAGGGGAATGTTTATTATCATTAGAAAGAACATTATTTGGCAATTATTTGTTGAAGATTATCTCTTTCAACTGTCGTCTCAGATGGTCCATCCACTGAGCTTACTTTTCGATAAATCGTTCGAGCATTTCGACTCGTAACTGGCAAATAACACGCGTGATGTTTTTTTCCAAGGCCTGAATCGAAGCGGGATTGTCCACATGGACTTTAGACTTTACACAACCCCATAGAAAAAAGTCTAACGGTGTGATATCACAGGATCTTGGTGGTAAATCGACTGGCTCAAAACGTCAAATTATCTACTCACCGCAGTGTTCGCTCAATAAATCCATTGATTGATGCGAAGTGTGGGAAGTGGTTCCATTTTGATGTCGCCGAGATCACGAGCTTCAATTTCAAGCTTCAAAAAGTCGAGTATCATGCTACGATAACGGTCACTATTGACGGCTACCTGCCCACCGGCGTCATTTGTGAAGAAATGTGGACCCATTATTCCACCGGCTCACAAACCACACCAAACCGTTGGTTTTTCTAGATGAAATGGCAGCTCTTGAACCTCTTCAGGTTGGTATTCGTCTCAATTGTGGCCTTTTTACATATTTGCATACCTATTGATCTAGAAATGGGCTTCATCGCTGAAGAAACTTTGGTTTTAAAACGTTGGATCTTCTTGGAACTTGGAACAAGAGCCCTTAGAGCGAAGCGATTCCGCTTGGGAAGGTCGGGTTGCTTCAGTTTTTGTACAAGCTGCATTCTCATTTAAAATATCGACGTAAAATGCGCCAAGTCGTTCCATATGTCAGATCGAGTTGCTGCGAACGGCGTCGAATCGATCCTCCACCGTCTTCTCGTACACTCTCCTGTAACTGACCTGCTATAAGTATATACTTCACTGCATGCATGGACATGGTCTTTTCGTTTCAATATTATCCAATAATCAATGCTGGGTCTCAAGATGGGTGATGGAGTTGCCAATTTTTCCGCTCAGTAGGCCTACTATGTTGACCATAAGTTGAGCGAAGCGCGCAAAACAAATTCTTTACAGAACGTGATTTTCGTAACCAAGTTGAACGATTTGTAAACATTGTTCAGCCATAAGTCTTTTCATTATAGAATGCCATACAATACTGAAAAAAATAACGTGGCAACTTGACATGACTCACACGTGATTTGTTAAGAAAGGCCATTGAAAAAGTACCTATACTTATATCACCCATTATATTCTTAAAAATATATAAATATACTCTTAAAATTCTAAACCAATTGTCACAGTTGTTGTTTTTTTAATTCCATAAAGTTGCTTTCTTAGGCTGACACACTAAGTGTGCCCGTAATTTTACTAGCTGCCGACTCAAGCATCTTTTCGCTAAGAATAGCAAATGTGTGAATTGTTCGAAAGTGTTTCTCAAGTCAGTTAACACCTAACGATTTATTAACACCTTTATAACCTAGGGTAACACAAAGAGGGAGGTGGGAATGAGTAGGGTAAGATTGAACAAAGGTAAAGAGGCGCATCAAGGGGTAAACAAAATTATTTAAGTTAGTGTGCCGCCTTTTGAAAAATTAGATGATTGCATAGTTGAATGGTTCGATGGTTAACTAGTTGGATGGTTCATTTCCTCGCTGATTTTTTGGGTAACTTGACATTCGTACACATCGGTGAAGAATTGTTTGCATTGCTTGGGAATAAGTAAATCGTTCCTAAATTATTTTGTACTAGCAGCCCGTCCCGGCATCGCACGGGGTAGACAATTATTTATTTTTGGAAATGTGGATATAAAACACTTTTTTTCACAAATATTTTTATTTGTATTAAAAAAAATCCCACAGTCATATTTGTATGTAAGTCTATTAATTAAAATAACAGTAATAAATAATGAATTCAGTCGTTCTACATATATTTTTGCCACTGAACGTGCTCAATTCTGCTAAATAGCAGCGACAACGTCGAATTCCTTACTTTGATTTTGATTCTATCGGCTCTGCTAGCCGCCAAATCGAACATCATACAGAATTCAATTTGCAGCTTCTCTATACTTTACATTCTCTGGCCCGGCGCGCTTTTCAGAATGCATTGCAAACAACGGCCACGGCGCTATGGCGGCTTTGTTTACTTTCTGAATTTTTTAATTCGTAATATCTTTTGAATGGAAAGTCCAATTTAAAAACTATTTTATAGGTAGTTAAATGGTCTTGACCATAAAATAATTTATTTGGATTAGGAATAATATAAACACATAAATAGCATGGTTTGAATTTGGTTAGCATTTTCATTAATGTTTAAAATAAAAAAAGTTGTTGTAGTGACATAACTACAATAGTTGGACATATGCTACCGCGGAGTTTTTTGTAGACATTATGATGTTCTTCAATATTGTTGTACATTATTTTGTTCTATCGCTAATAGTTTCGGCAGCGCATTCGACGAAAGACATTTTAGGACTCATTTTTCTACTCCTTCGGTTACATTGTTCAAATTTTACCAAGGATCCCTAATGTTTTTCAAAATGAAATGCAGCCTATGTCAAATTGGAAGAATGTAGCATTCTACTGGTGAAAGAATTTTTTAAATCGGCCCAGTACTTTTTGAGCCTATTTATTACAAACATACAAAAATAGGTACAAATCTTTCCTCTTTATAATATTAGTATAGATTTAACACTGCTGGTTTTAAAAATTAGTATTCTCAGTGAATGCTAGAAATGTGGTAAAACAAATATACTTTCATAAACCATGTAAAGATAACAATTTTTTGTTTGTTTTTGTTTTTCTTTAAGAGAGACTTTTTAAATTTTAGTGCAAAGGAAGCTTTCATTCAGATCTAGTTTTGAGCACATCACTTTTGTGACTTGGAATCTGTGATATTTTAACACCTTAAGCTACTAATGTTGTTTGGAAAATTTTTCAAATTAGAACTAGAACTCTCCTATGAGTCCAAATCGAAATTGTTGATCGGCAAAACAGAACTTTCTACATTTGCTCGCAATTGTGACGGGAAATTTTATGTTTTAATCTTTAGCGTCTTTCAGGGTAATTTGAAAACCCAAAACCATTATCCAACTATTCTCGCATAATTAGTCTTTTCCCGTCAAAAAGCGCGGTATCTGTCTTAAGCAATTCATATACATATCTTAAATATATAAATACATATGTGTGTATGTACCTATGTATGTAATACACATACTCGTATAATCGTGTTGACTTTGTTTGTCACTCGTGTGTTTTGTTTTATTGCCTTTTCGATAAGTCGAGCAACATCTCGTAAAGTGATAAGTGTTAATTGAGTTGTGTTGTATACCTGTTTAACGGTACGAAAATTATTGACACATTCAAAAGTTAACATGTACAAACATGTACATTAACGACACATACATACACATGTTTTCGTAATCGCACGTTTGTGTGCACTCATTATTATTGGTACAATAAAATGTTTGAAACTAGCAGCGCGCAAACTCCAAAGTTTTCGCGTGGAAAAAGCGCGAAAGCATTGAATCCACAGCACTTGAAAAAGTTATCGATATGAATGACATACTTACGTTCATAGTAGTCATAACGAAAGTACAAGTGCTTGTATATAAATACAAATTTTAGATGAATGCAGTGTGATTGACAGAGTAAAATTTATCTTTGTGAGGGTAATAAACTCGATACTAGCAGAATAATGGAACGATATACGGATACAAATTGTCGACTAGGCTATAACACATACATATGTACACAGTTACAGCGAAGCTTGGTGAAAAATTCTCCATCTTTCGTTTTTTTATCCCTCGGTGTAGACAATAGAAACTATGACAGGAGGTCTCTTTTATAACGGGTGGGCCATATAAAATTTTAAATTTAAAAAGTCAATAAAAAAAAGGGCTTGATATTTTTCAAAGGTCTAACATTTATTTAAAAGGTTGTTTTGTGAAATTTATTTGTGGAAAACAATTTCGGACAAATGAACACCACGGCTGAGTTTACAGTAGCTTATACGATCCACCCAATTTTGGAGTACTTTCTTGATGGTTTCAGACCTTATGGCAGCTACAGCAGCTTGAATCTCCTACTTTAGATCTTGAATTAATTCTGGGTGGTTGACGTAACATTTAACTTTAACAGCTACCCACAGAAAATAGTCCAACGGAGTTAAATCGCAGCTTCTGGGAGGCCAATTCACATCACCTCTTTTGCTGATTATGCGATTTTCGAAGATAGTGCACCAAATGCGACAATTCTGCTTGTTAACGTAACCATCGACGTGGAAATGAGCCTCGTCCGAAAAGATGATTTTTCGGTAAAATTGACCATCCTCGTTTTTTTTTCAATATTCGTAAATTTTAGACTTTTTACTGAATATCTGTCACTTTCCGAATGGTATTTGACGTTTCCAATGTCGAAATATAGATAATTCAAATTTAAAATGTTATAAGGCCCACCCGTTATTATAAAGGAATCTCAAATGTTATTTTAATTGTACTATCTTTATGTTTTTCTGTATACGAGATTAGACGAAGCATTATGGAGTTTCTGAAAGTTAAGTCATACTGCTATAGGTAACCTTTTATACCTAACTACGATGGTTTTTTCAATGAGGTATTACTTTGCTGAAATTAGACTTTTTGACATTTGTTACTTGATGTCTATTCATTTTGGTTTGTCATTTCGTAATGAATATACCTAATCCGGAACAATGTTCAGGGACTTGAGTCCAATCGGGTCGTAACCAGGCGCAGCTTAGCTGGGTGCCGGATCACAAAGGTATTGCCGGGAAAGAACTGGCTGACGAGTTTGCCCGCTCTGCAGCTTCCACCAAAATGTTAGGACCGGAACCCTATATTGCGGTTGATCACCATACCATATAAGAGCTGCTCCACAAGGAGGAACGAGTGGGCAGAGCGAAGTATTGGCAACAACTCCAAGGCATGTGGCAAGCTAAGTTGCTACTGAGTGGTTACAACCTCAGTAGGTTTAAAAATATAATCAATCTTCCGAAGAACAAATTGCAGCTACTTGTCACATTCTATACTGGACGTTGGAAGCTCAAGAAGCATTTATTTAACATGAGCCTATCCTCTTGTGCATACTGCCGGTTCTGCGAAATAGAGCCGTAAACTCCCGAACACCTGCTGATAGACTGCACAGTAGTCTAAGGACGCAGGAATAAGGATTTTGAATCCATGTTCACATCGCCTCAGTAGCACCTAGTAGTAGTGGAATTTATTAATGTGCTGGGCCTATGTCAGGTCGCCGTGTAAACCTACCTATGGGTCCAAAAAGAGGTGACCACGGCTCCCGTTTTTCCAAAAAAAAAAAAAAATAATAATAATATTTAGCGAAGCAGCTGACTTTTGGTTGAATGGGATTCATAAGCCATTGGTGGGACGCTTTACAGCCACAAAAAGTCACTACTTGGAGTGCTCTATGGGCTCGGGGAATAATTGTTTCTTTTTTTTTTTAAGAACGAAGTCGGCCGTTGAGTTGCAATCTATCGGGAATGCCACATATGCACATATCTACGATCAATGATATTTTCGTGGAATCGTCCAATGTGGACGACCTTTGACTCCAAGAGACGGCGCTATTTGCCACATAGTAAACGAAACAAACAATTTATTGAAGGCAACTTTTGGAGAGCGCATTATCACACATTGTGGGCCTGTGGCGTGATTTGAGGATAGGGCGATTGCTGGACTATTTTTGTGCGGTTAAGTGAAATCGCTTGTCTACGCAGATAAGTTCACGACGATCGTCGCGTTATTGCCGACATACGACGCCAATTGCTGCAAAAAAGGGGTCGAGAATTGAGCCTGGCCGGTGATTTATTCATGCCAGTCGTGGCGTTGACTTGCTAAAATTAATATCTATGCTAAAAAAATATCAAAACAACTATTAACTTCGCATCAAAAGCATTTTTTTCTCTCACATTACATCAACATTCCGATGGCTCATTTAGTTTTGTGTGCAAAATATTTCCTATTCTTATAATATTTCTTAATTGTGCAATAAAAATTGTGGAAATTCACCTGAAGTCTCATCAAAAGTCACAATATTTATTTAAAAGCAACTTGACATTGTGAGTATTTTTCTCTTGCTACTTTTGTTGTTGTAGTCACACTAATAGCTGGGAGCGTGACGCGTTGAAAATTTGCCCTTTCCCTAACACACGCACACACCCATACATTCGCACAAACAGCTAAATTGCAAATAAATATTTGCATTGCGCTTAGGTAAATTTATAGGTATGTAGTTGTAGCCGGCCTATGTACTCGTAAATTGGCCAAAATATATATATATATGTATATACACACACATACATTCAAATTTAAGTTCATGAAAATTGCGTCTGTGTGAGTTTTTATCGGGCCGCGAGGTGAGTCCAGCGGCACTGAGAGTAAAGTGTTGCGTGGCGCTGCGAATTGGGTATAAACACGCGAGAAAAACAAACACACACACACCAGCGCACTTAACTACAAGTAAATATGTACTAATAAAAATCGATAAGGCAAGTTTAAATATCAGATATGGTAGCGCTAGGTTGAGTGTTTCGTAGCTATACTACAAGTGCCACGCTACTGTCTCTTTATGTATATAGTTACATATGCACATATACATATAATAAGTGTTTGTCATATACTTAAAACTATTTATATACTTATTTACATATATAAATAAATATATTTATATGTATGTGTGCATTTGCGCTTAACTCACTTTAAGCTCCGCTGTTTGTCTGCTCTGGTAACTGGTCTATTACCACCTGTCTGCTAAATTTAACATATACAGAGCGAGCACGTCTGTGTACTCTCGTATAAAAGTCATGCAAATAAAAACGTTAATCTGTTTATGTGATCACATTTAATGTCTGTTGAGAACAACACGTTTTACACAGCGACATGATATTATAATAGGTACATGTGTATGCATGCCCGGTTAGGCAGTGTTTCCCAAACTACTTTTTGCGGTTTATATGTATGCTTAGGTTTACTATTTATTACTCGGATTAAAACAGTTTTAAATATAATGAAAGCAAGCAGAAAGAGGGACATAAGCAAGTGGGAGTATCATACATATATTTTGAATTTAGGATGTATGGAAGTTCATATAGTTGCTAAGTAGGACGTTGGCATTACTCTTTTCTTACGCTAAACCAATTAAGCTAATAAGTATTCCACCTGTATACCAAGTTGTCTTGAAATATATCGTTCGTAGGAACAAATTTACAGAAAAATGGGTGAGGAAAATTTTAAGTGTAAAAGATGACGAATATATGATCTTGCATCTTCCATGACCTCCGTATCGGTCACCTTGGGAATCGAATATCATTAACCAAGAAATGGACGATTGATGATCTTTCATCTCTCCATCAGGTAATTCGATATTTTGTTAAAAATTAGAAGAGCAGGCGAATTTTTATATAGATAGACTTCTGTAAATCGCCTTGGTTAGCTTGTCAAGCTCTTCGTACTCACACATCTCAGCCTCGCTCCTTTTTTTGTCTCCTTTTTTGCCTCACTTCCCTCTTCAACACTCGGCATCTGTCCCATCCCGCACGTGTTGTGCTCGATTGTATTGTTGCGAGGTTGGCAGTTTGTTTTTTCTTCGCTGTGACAGGGCACTCCCCATCGTATCAGCTGTTCTTTTGCCTCTTCTGAAAACCAAAGGTTTCGTTTGTAGCTGCACGTAAAGAGAAATGAGGTCCCACAGTTCGGGTTTAACGAGTTGCTGATGAAAGGCTTGAGAGAACAGGAGTGCAAGTCGGGCAGAAAATCGTTCGGCTGTCTGTTGTGATTGCAGCTTCTCGACGTCGAACCTTCCTTGTGTTTGTTAACGTGGGTTTTTTGCTGCACAGAGGCGGGTGCGTATCTTGGCTGCAACAAGATAGTGATCCGAGTCGATGCTAGGACCTCGGAGCATACGAACGTCTAAAACACTGGAGACGCGTCTTTCCTTCTATCACAACATGATCGATCTGATTAGCGGCTTTTCGATCTGGAGACAGCCGATAGCTTGGTGAATTCTATGCTGGAGTCTAGTACCACAGATAACCATATTTCGGGCCTCGCCGAATTCGATTAGTCTCAAACCATTTTCGGATATTTCATCATGGAGGTTGAATTTACTGACCGTAGGGCCAAAGATACCCTGCCGTTAAAGTCGCCAATCACGATTTTGATATCGTGGTGGGGGTAGCTCTCATAGGTGCACTCCAAGCGCTCATAGAAGGTATCATTGGTCAAATCGTCCTTCTCTTCCGTCGGGATGTGGGCGCAAATCAGCGATATCTTGAAGAACTTTGCTTTGATGAGGATTGTGGTTAGACCACCGAGATGAATGCCAGTACTCGTCGACGGAGTCTCTATCCCAACACGAATCTCACTCCGATTTTGCGCTCCTTTATATGGCCACTGTAGTAAATGCCACAGGGACCTACACGTTTCAGTTCTTGGCTCGTCCATCACACTACTTGGACGGCATCAACCAGCTGAGTAGCAGCACTTTCCCAATTAATTGACCGGTTATTCCAGGTGCGGGGCCCTTAAATCGTAATCCTTAATGCGTTTGCAGTGGTCGTCATCGAAAGATGGGTTACTTAGGTATATCTAGCGAAACTTTGCACACGCTTGCAGAATAGTTTTTGGCGAGTGTCTTATTAGCTAAACTTATATATTTTCCTAAATTTACTATTATTAACTCAATCAGCTTAAAATCAGAATAAAAACCTGCCTATCTTCAAAGCACACGTTTGGGAAACGCTGCCTTAGACAGTTGCTAGATATTCTCACTAAAACTTCTACTCATTCGCTGCCAACACAAAAACACACACGTTCGCTATGAAGAGCCGAGTGCAGAAATAAGAATGCAATGCAAGTAAAAAGCTATCAGTTTAAATGGATTAGCAACAAATGCTTTTAATTATTTTAACGCTGCAGCGAAAAAAAATCAATGAAAAGCAGCAAATGCAAAAACAAATACAAAATACGATTCGATAAAACTTGAATTGAACGTTCACATTGGCATTTGCTTGAACGCCACGCAGCTGTCCGTTTCGACCACGTCACTAATAGGTTTCTCTCGCACGCCGGCTGGCGGCTGGCGGCTGCCGGCTCTCGGCTGTTGACTGCTATCAGTCGCAGTGTTGTGGTTTCTTTACAGTTTATTGCCACATTTGTTTTGCCGTTTGGTTTATTTTCCTTGCTTTTTTGCTGGCGGTAATTGAGTTTTGAAATACTAAACCGAGCCAACGGTAGCTCGTTACTCGCATTCATTCATCAGTTTAGTCGCTGTAATGCACACACATGTTTCTACGTATATAGTATGTCTCTGTATGTATGTCGGCTTCGTTGCGTATTTGGTCAGCTGTGGAATTCATTGAGACTGTTAGAAAATACTGAAAAGTATTACTTACCATATGCTATGGTATATGAAAATGCCATAAAGTTAATGAGCCGATTAAATGTACATATGTTATGCGGTGCACATGTGTATATAATTTGACGACGGTGTAGATGTATGTATGTATGTGTGTATGTATGTATGCATTAAGAGGGCCAGAAGTTAGTTGTTTTCATTATAATTTCCTGAATCTCCCACTGGAGCATAGGGCTTCGAATTTTATTTTTAGAAAATTCTTTTTTTTTTACTTTTCTATAATTTATAAAGTTAAATTATCAATTTACCGTTAATCGTCCATACTTTCCCTTTAGCTGAGCCAAGTTAAAAAGCTTTTTCCCTTTATTTGTATAATTAAACTAATCGAAAAATATCAAGTTTTAATAGTGTTTCTATGTATTAAGGTTTATACTGGTTCCAAGATAGACGCTAACAAACTCGATAACGAAATTGAAAGATAATTGTCTTGATACATGCTTGATTTTATCAAAAACTTGAGTAATGATTAAAATATTTGTGCAAACATAAATTATACTTGCTAATTTTTTATAAATATGTACACATCTTTCCCTTCCATATCTCCGTATTATAACTCTCTATTTGGCTTTGTCAAATATCACGATGCCTCTGAAGTGGCTTTTAATACTTCAGACCATTTGTAAATCATAACCAGAGCTTTAGGAAGGTTTCCGTCAGAATTGAAATCAGATTTTAGATACTTTTCCCAAATTTTCCTAAATTACAAGCTATACCAAGAGCTCTTTATTGATTCTGACGGTGTAGCATATAAAACGATAAAAACGGTGACTCTATCTCGATATGTGCCCAACCTTTTAAAGCAACAGCAACCTTAGTAGAAGCACTGTATTCAAATCTTAGAATCACAATCTTAGCTTTGAAGTTCGATCACTTTAAAACCAGTTGGAAGATCCATTCTTATTAGCAGATGTTAAAGAATCTTTAATTTAAATGATCGCTTTTCAGACTTACAAACATATGGTGATTACCTAGCCCATTAACAGCAATCCTGCGATTTACTAAATATTGAAGAATAACTCAATGAACATTTTACCTTGATTTTGTGTAAAATTTTAGATATTTTTCGTCTTTATTGCCATAGACACCGCTTACTCCGCCGGGTTACAACAGCGCACCAGTCGATTTTCCTTTTCACTGTTCTCCACCTGGTCTTTACAACGGAGTGGAGGTCTTTCTCTTTCTCTGCTTTCGCCGGCGGGTACTATGTCGAATACTCTCAGAGCTGGGGTGTTTTCGTCCATTCAGACAACGTGATCTAACCAGCGTAGTCGCTGTCTCATAATTCGCTGAACTATGTCAATGCCGTCGTAAATCTCGTACAGCTCATCGTTCCTTCGACTGCCGTATTCGCCGTTGACAATGCGCATAGCATCATAAGTCTTTCGCAGAACCTTTCTCTCGAAGACTCGTAACGCCGATTCATCAGATGTTGTCATTGTCCATGCCTCTGCACCATATTGCAGGACCGAGATGATGAGTTACTTTTAGATTTTTGTCTTTGTTCGTCCAGAGAGGACCTTACTTCTCTATTGCCTACTCAGTACGAAGTAGCACCTGTCAGCAAGGGAGCTAAGTCACGAATGCGACGACTATTTGTTTGATGACAGGAGATATTTTGTCTTGCCCTTGTTCACTGCTTCGCTTCTTTGATTATTCTGGAGAAAGCAAAACCAACGGCGCGGTTGTTGAGGCCAATAATATCAATATTATCGGCGTACGCCAGCAGTTGCACTCTTATAAAAGATTGTACCTGCTCGCTTAAGTTCTGCGGCTCGAATTATATTCTCCAGCTGTAGATTCTTCGGCAGTTGATTAAAGACGTCGCATGATAAGAAGTTGCCTTGTTGAACTACCTCGTTTGGCATCGAATGGTCGAAAAGGTCCTTGCCTATCTTGACGGAGATTTTGGTATTACTCATTCTGGGTGCTACAAACTCCATGGCGAAATTAATTTACCCTTTCAGTGTATGAAAATATATAACAACGAAGCATAATAATAATAAGTCGTAGTAATGCCGCAGGAAATATCCAGAGCAAGGTACCAGAGAAACAATGATGCATCTCTTGTGCACGTGTCCCGCCTATCAAGACTATGCTGTAAGCATTTGGGGTCCCCGCTTTACACTGGAGGAGGTGTCGATAGGGAGGCCACAGAGTCTGTTAAAATTGGTGTCGATAGGGAGGCCACAGAGTCTGTTAAAATTGGCGTCAAGCGTAGGCATCTAAAGGATGACTACTCTTAATGGACCTAGTAACTGAACTTCATCTGATATTGGAAAGGACCGAAACTGGTCTATGCGTGGCTCATTGGCCTACCAGATTGACCTAACCTAACCTAATCTATTGCTCAGATCACTGGAAATATCTTCTGCACGGAATGAATTCGTTCACACTTCTACTCCTTGCTGGATTCAGATGAATTCAAGCTCAAGCATAAGCCTAAAGTGCCAATAATAAAGGCAAAAACGTATGTGTAATATTGGAACATTTTACAAATCATAAACACTTTATTAATGAAGTGTTATGCCGTGAAAAGGGCGGCGCCAATGAGCATTACTGCTTCTTTGTAGCGCCATAAAAAATGTATAGTTTTCACTGCCGCCAAGGCGTTGACCCAAGAAAGCTAAAGCAAATAAGTATTTATATAAAAGAACTATATTTTAATATCTGCTTTGTTTGTTGTTTTTGTTACCAAAACCTTTTAAACAGATAAGCATATGTGTGATATTTCGCTGTGAAACGCTTGCAGCTAAATTATATAAGAGTGTAGCCACTAATGTGGCACGAAAGTGAATATAAAAAAGACCACGATCACGCCCCTTGACCGCCTACAACATGTTTTCGGCGTAATAACTGCAGGAAAAACGCAAACCAAAGCCATTAAAAGCGAAATAATAGTTGGAGCGCCTAAAAGCGTGCTATAATTTATATATGCATATGTATGTAGCTGTGGGGTCAGTGTTAGGATATAGTTATTACGCTATTAATTTACCACCACGACAAGCGTTATACGTACGCATGTGTTTGTGCCGAGGTCTGCCAGTCGCCTACGCGCTTCCTCGTTTCTACAATTACCCTTGGCACCAAAAACGCAAACACTCTCAAAATATAGAGCCGCAAGTGTGTTGGGTTTTTCAAGCACATTAGCATATCTATGCTTGTGGCTACAAATAATACATATGTACATACAAACACAATTGTCGGCCACTCATTGCCGCCGCACACGACCGCTCGACGAGCCTTATTTCGCTCTACTCGCTATTTGTCTCATCCTCAAGGGTTGCCAGTTTGCGGATGTGTCAGACGGATATGTTAAATGCCGCTTTGAGCAAATGTTTTCCCTTTCGGCCCTCGTTTTGCCTTTTCCGTGCGCAACCCCTTTTCGTAACGTCTCGTTTTATTGTGTGGCATTATTATTTTCCTAAATCGACGCATATGTACGTTTGTTGTTGTTGTTGAGTGCGTCAGCTGCCCGTATACTTAAGCATGCAAATTTGGGTTCTTTGTTGTTGTTGTATCTGTGCCTGTGATGGTTAAAGCGAAACATTTTTGTGGCTGAAAATTTTTTGGTTTTTCCCCCAGAAAGGTTTTCCTTTTATTTCATGATTTTTTGTGATTAAAAATATAAATATCCTTTTCTGACATGCCCTCTACTCCGCATATATCAAAAGTTAGCTTACTTAATTAAAATGCTATAAATTTTGCTGAGAGCCCATCGCCAACAACAGTGCTGAAATAGAGTCCTTCTAAATATAGACAATTCAATGGCAAAGAACTCATTGTTTTAGTTTGAGTTCTAATAGTTGAAGTCAAGCGGAAACTTCAAAATGTGGCGGTCAGCTGGTGGGTTTTGGTAGGCTGTGCTTTCACTATAAACACGACAACATAAACTAATGAGTTTTTTGCGTTTTCATGTTTTTATAGTTCATTCTTTTTTCAGCGATGACCAACATTGCCGGCTGACCTCTGTTGAACTTTTAGTCTCACATACTACATACACTTATAGTACACATATAGTTTGGGCTGGATACATTCACTTTCAATTGCATTTTCATCATTAGTCATTTTTAAGTAACCGAGTGAAACTTGAACTAAAATCCGTGGGTGCTATGACCGAATCTGTTTTTCGTTGATATTCCAGTAACTTCGCATTTTTTAAAGACAGTTCCTGTTCTTTCAGCTTGAAATATTTTCTCTCATACTTAATAAAAATATGGTAACGTTTTTCGTCCTAGTAAAATATCTTACTATTGAGGACAGCTTTTATGTTAGATTCTTAAGGAGGTATTTTAATCTAGAAATGAAACAAAAATTCCTTTTGTTTTATCTCCAAAATATAACTATTCAAGAATATGTCTATGAAAGGATTTTCCAAAATTCAAATTATGTCCCTCTCGCTGGCTCGGTCGGAACTGAAACTTTAAACACATTTTTTTCGAAACTGTCTCTTTCGATAAACTCGATATCTCAGAAACAGCAAATATTTTCATATGATCTTCTTAGATATCTTTGTCAGGTAATGATCGAAAAAATTAGATTTTAGAGAATCATTTCTACTACTATGAGCTGTAAATTTTTTCAGAAAAACGACTTCTTTTGGGAAGCCCGCATTTTGTTCAAATTTAACATTTTGACTAGTTCTTCGATGAGTACTTGTATTCATCTATACATCTATAGTAATAATACTTTTTTGAGATTTTTGGGTTTGAGATAAGATTAAGCTGAAAAGCTTTCTCACTTCCAGACACCTTTTTCGTCCGTTCTCTTGGAGATCGGCTACGGGTACAAGGTATTAGATTATTAAACTACATAAAACTCTTGAAGTGTACATTCTTCCAAATTTATTTATTAAACTCCTTTACCAACCCTTTAAGCAACTTTGATCCGATAAGGAGCCGTCTTTTCATTAGGATATGTCTCTTAATTTAGCGCATAATAGATTTTGAAAATCTAAAAACAAGGCAAGATTATTTTTTATCGATTTAACATAAGCTTACCGGAGGAAGCGTGATTATCATTCTCTTATGTAATAATTATTTTATATGTTTTCATTACTCTTTTGTATTATTTAGGGGTAAATAGTTATTATGTGCCCAAAAAATAAGGTGACATTGTATTTATTTTGAAAATTCTTTATTTATTCTTCCAAATCAATTTCATCCATTTCTAATTAATCCCCTTTAGAAGCAATGCACTTATGCCAACGGATTTTCCAATCTTCGAAACACTGGTTGTAGTCACTTTCCGGGATGGCCTTCAGTTCCGTCTTCGCTGCGGCTTGAATCTCCTCTATCGTATAAAAACTGTGTCCCCGGAGCGGTCTTTTCAGCTTGGTGAACAGCCAGAAGTCGCACGGCGCCAGATCAAGGGAATACGGTGGTTGCGGAATGATATGGATTGAGTTTTTGGCGAAATGATCACAAATTATTATTATCGTAGTGTAAAAACCAAGAATTGTCTTTCCACAATTCCGGCCTTTTTAGACGGATAGCGTTACGAAAACGACGCATAACGTTCAAATAATATTCCTTGTTGACTGTTTGACCGGTTGGAAGGAATTCATAATGCACAACACCACGATAATCGGAGAAAACAGTCAACATGACCTCAATTTTTGAGCGACTTTGGCGCGATTTTTTGGTCTCGGCTCTCTTTTGGCACGATATTCGCTCGATTGATCGGTTGTTTCGGGGTCGTAAGCATAGATCCAAGTCTCATCGCTAGTTATAATGCATTTCATAACACCCTGGTAGTCGGAAAGCATCGTTTCACACACTCCAACGCGATGCCTTTTTTCCAAAGAATTCAATGTTTTCGGTACCAGTCGAGATTAGACGCGCTTGAGGCCCAAAACATCCTTAAAAATGGTATTGGCTGAGACTTTCGATATGCCAACTTCATCAGCAAGGTCTCTAATTGTTAATCGACGGGTTTTCAACACCAAATCTTTGATTTGTTGAACGTGAGCTTCGTCGGTTGAGGTTGATGGTCGCCCTGGACGCTCTTCGTCTTCGACACGTTCACGGCCGGCCTGGAACTCACTATACCACTTGCAAACATTTTTTTAGACATAGCCTCATCACCAAAGGCTTTCTGCACCATCCTCAACGTATCCGCAGCAGAAAATTGATTCCGTAAACAAAATTTAATGCAAATTATTTGCTCATCAAATTTCGACATCACAAAAAACGAAAAACTCACTTTTAGCAGCTCACAAAACGACACGTATCTCAAACACTAATGAATATTTTGACATGAAATTTGACATAAAAGTGACTGACAGTACTACTGACAGTATTACTGATCTGTCCATCTGTCTGCTTAATCAGCTCTTAAACTATGCAGAGAAGCTAATATTTCTTGAGCAGCTCTTATTTTTTCCTTTAATCAATTCACAGCCAAAAGCTGTTGTTTCTTTAATTTGTAAATCTTTGCTTTATAGAGTATTGATTATTGGAGCTATCCTGCCCATGTCTTACTAATTTTTTCAATTTGCTTTTGTAAACTATGGTTTGCAGACTTTCAACAGACTCTTCTTTGAAAAGAAAGCAATTTTCTTTACAACTTATTATGTGGTGAGGTGCGCGTCTTTACTTAGCTGAGCCACCCACCATTAACTAAGACTTTAAATTGCCTAAAGTAATTCTAAAGTAATTAAAAAAAAATAAAAACCTAGGAAGTTTGGTCAGAGTTTGGCTGTTAGGGATTATACCCGGTAAAATTTGGACCTGTTAGGAAATATTTTTCGAGATAATCTCCGCCTTGATTTTGGACTCAAAATAGTCGTGAAGTATATCCAGTCGTTTAATATCAAAATGTAGGCAGTTACTTACGGTCCCAGAAGCATACTTACGTAAAATTTACCAAAGACTCCATTTCTCTCTTTGGCTACAATTTCTCACCTAAGGAATGTATACACTGATTTGAGTAATTGTTTAGCTTTGACGGTTGAAAAAGTCTGCGCGAAAACGGAGCCTCTAGGAGCTGTATAGCGGTGCATATATATTTTTTTGAAATTGGATTTTTATTATTTAATATAACTTTGTAATTCACTCGCTTTATGCTATTTTTCTTACCAGATTGTACTTTCTTGTGAGTGAAGCAACAGTATGAAAACTCCTTAGCTCATTGGCTCAACTATACTTTGACTCTTGTACCCAAGGCTTTAGCACGCTACCTAGTTACCTGCCGACTCATTACATAATTGACCTCGCCTACTTGCTTCTTCACTTTTCTATTTTATTTGCAGTTTAATTCAACAAAAGCCACCAAGCAAGTTACAAGAATAGCGACAACAACAACTACTGCGAAAATAGCTGGCAGAGTAAAAGTTTCTGCCGCTTGTTGTCGCAATTTTGTTTCACCGATTTTATTTATTGCCTTTTTCCCATTTCCGTTTGCATTCGCCCATGCCCATTGTGTTGTGTTGACAGTTGCGGTCCAAGTTGTCGAACTTACTCCCTCAAGTGTTCGTACTTTGCGCTGCAAGCACTTACCAACTACGCCGCTCTCCACTCTTCACCACTCTCTGGCGCACTTACGAAGCCACTACTTCTCTTACGGTTTTATTTGTTTAGCAATTGTTCTTGTAGTTTTTGCCAATTTTATTTTTCTTCTCCCATCCATCCAGCCACCGCGTGGCAAGTTCTTGCCAATTGTTACACTCATTTATATTTGCTTAAATAGTTGACAGTGATGAATTAAACTCGACTTGACTTGAAAATCAATTAAGAGCGCACAAGCGTCCACAGAGACGACATTACTTCCATTTGCGCATTGTTTGTTATACTCCTCGTACACTTTCTTTGTTCTTTCTCATCTTTGAGGTTATGTGCAGAGTGTCGGCGGTGTGTGTCTTGGCTGGCTGACTGGTTACATTGTGGTAACGCTTAACAAAACAACCGCGCGGCGCTGAAGTTTTCCAAAGTTGCGATTGTAAAGTTGTTTTCGTAATGTGGTGGCGAGCTTATCGCAAAGATAATGATGTGTTTGGAGAAATGGCGATGAGAATAGGTTAAGTTTCTGGAAGTTGTGGCAAAATGTGCTGAAGGAAATTGCTTTAATTTGTTAAGCACTTTTTCGACGAAAATATTAACATAAAAATTGGTTTGCTTTAGTAGCTGTTTTCAGTTAGGAAAGGCTTTAAGCGGTTATATACGCTTTCAAGTCAGAAGAAAACGCGGTTTTTCGTGAGAAAATTTGTAAGAAATTTATATTCTTTAATAATCAATTAATTGAATTAACTTGATCACATGGCGATCTCCAGGAGGTTCTCGAAAGTGGTGTCTGGCGGTGAGGTAGATTTTTCTACTTAAAAATTTCTCAAATTCAAAAATAAGAAACATATCTTTATTAGAATAGATGAATTCACGCAATGATCGAAGTACTAGTTGAAACTTTGTTTTTTTGCGCAAAAAAAAAATGGTTTTTGTGAAAAAATTTAGACTTCAGAGTGGCTGAACAATTGAAATTATCTAAAATCTTATTCCTGTGATAATAACTTGGCAAGTTTATACAAAAATTTTAAGGCGATCGTCCAGGAGTTCAGAACAAGTTTTACTCTAAGATTTTGAAAACTATGTTTCGGAAAAAAAATTAGTCAAAGTTTTGGGAGTCGATTACACTAACTTAAATTCCTAAAATACTCTCTTCCGAGCCAGGATCATCTTCAAATTCTATTCGATATATAAATTTTTTGAAAATTACAAGTTGATATAATCTTTTAAGGGGGTATTCTACTCTAGAAATTACATTTTGGGCAGTTTTTTGGAATTTTATTAAAAAAATAAACCAAAAATATTTTTACCATCCATTTTTTTATGGTGTTTTTATTGATATCTTAAGAATACAGAAAAAAATTTTTAACGAAAAATATTAAAAATAAAAATAATTAGAGGGGGGAGAGACAGGTGTAAAAAAATGGCGCATCCTGGTGACATTGACTCTGACTCTCCTGGTGCTCTGAAAAAAAAAAACAAAAGAAATTCTTAATCAGTAATGATGCTGTTATAGTCTGGGAACACGAAAAAAAAATTTTTTGATAAATGGCGACTGCCTGAAAATAAAAATCATTTTTTACGCTTTTTTTTTAATTCCGGATTTTTTTTTTTTAAATATTACAAACAAAAATTTTGACACGATGCTGGTAGGAACGATAAAGGAGATTCACACAAAGTTTCAAGTAAATCGGTTGTATAGAACTTGAGATAATGCCGGTACCGTGTGGAAAAAAGTAGTTTCGAGAAAAACGCGTTTAAAGTTAAGGAGACAATTCTAGTGAACACGGACGCCACCTTACAAAATCGGCTGTATCTCCGAAAATAATTCGAATTTTGAAAAATCCTTCCAAGGTCATATTTTTGAAAGTCTAAACTTTAAACATATGAAAAAAATCGAATTTTTCAAAATTCTAGAGTAGAATACTCCCTTAATTCGTTTTTTACAATGTTTTGGGAGGATATTTATTACCATTTCTCGCGCAATTATTGCAAGTATATACAAGTATATGACGCTAAATGCTTCAGAAGATTTAAAGAAACTCCTCTTTGTTGGGTTCCATAGACCAAGAATGTACATATATCAAGCCCTGTTTGACATGTTACAACTTTTCTCTTGCCTATTTCAAAGTTTTATCGAATATATCTTGTTGGCATCTCTGGCTTCAATCTATGCTCCGTAAATTAGTTATAAAGAGCGATCCATTTTAAAAGTCTAACGGTATGATACAATCTTGGAGGCCACTCGACCGGCCCAAAAGATGAAATTACCTACTCGTCGAAGTGTTCCCTTAATAAATCCATTGATTGATGCGAGATCAACGAGATATCATCGAGATCTCGAGTTTCAATTTCAGGCATCAAATAGTCAGTTATCATAGCGCGATAACGGACCTCCTTGGCCATTACGTTCTCACAGATCTCCTTTTTTAAGAAATATGGACCAACGATTCTACAATCTACACCAAACTGTTGTTTTTGTGGCAGAAATGGCAGCTCTTGAATCTCTTCAGGGCTCTCTAGTCCCGAATGCGGTAATTTTGCTAGTTTACTTACCCATTGAGTAGGAAATGGGCCTCATCGCTGAACAAAACTTGGCTAGGAAGCTCCGGATCTTCTTGGAACTTTTTAAGAGCCCATTTAGCGAAGCGTTATCGCTGGGGAAGCTCGAGCGGCTTCAGCTCCTGCACAATCTATGATCTGTATGCTTTCAATTTAAAATCTCGGCGTAAAATGCCCCAAGTCGTTCCATATGTCAGTCTGAGTTACTGCGAACGGTGGCGAATCGACTGTAACCGTCCACTCCCAGCTACGGCTATGTTATTGTCTTCACTGCATAAGGGACCTGGACTATTTCCAATAATGAATGTTGTGTCTCAAGATGAGTGATGGTGTTGCGCATAGTACGCTCAGGAGACCGATTATGTTGACCATAAGCTGTTTCGGTTTGTAAACGTTGTCCAGGCGTATGTAAATCTTTCCATGACAAAATGACAATATTGAACAAAAATAACATGACAGCTTGACACGTCTCACGCGTGGTCTGCCCAAAAAAGGCTATTGAAAAAAGCACCTCTATCTATCAAGTTAACGCTTTTTGTCAAGCTCAAGAAGCCGAACCAAATATCCGAGCTAAGAAAAGTAAAAGTAAATGCGAAAATAGAGGTATTAAAAATACAAAGTTCCACTGATTCTCTTAAGGGCCAAAAATGTATGTAACAATTCTTCATCGGTCACAAATCAGCGAACTTGAAATAAATTGAAATTCAAGATATTCCAAACTTTTTAGACATTTTCCTTGATGAATATTTCAAAAAATGTTTTTTTTTTGTTTTGCTATTAGATTTTTGGAGGGGAATCTGGGTGAAAAAAAACAAAAATAATAAGATATGACTTTACTTAATTCTTAAGAATATTCTAAGTAGGATAAAACTTTTTAAACTTTCAACCAGTAAATCTTTTACAATTCGCTGACTTTATGGATAAGAGTCGAAACTTTTTCCGTCTTAACTTTCCGCAAACAGCATGCTACAACTCGAATAAATTAACAAAGTAATATTTACCATGAAATTTATGCATTTCGCTCTCTCTACGTGAGTACACCACGAAAATGAGTCTGAACACTTAATGCACTAATTACTAATTCATAGGCCACATCTGTCGACGCAATTTCTTAGTTGGAGTTATGTGATATAGAGTAAGAGAGAGAGAGAGAACGACAGAAAGAGTGTGAGAGGGGGTAACTTATTGCGGTTGTCACCAAAATGAAAAATGTCGGCAATTTGCATAAAATTTAAGGTTAAGCGATTTTGGAAACACAACGCTGAAATTTATGCTTAACGGTAAATAATTTGCGGCAGTAAAAGCAGGAGAGCAAGCGATGAGAGATGCGCCAAGAATTTATAAAGCGATTACATATAATTATTCTTTAATTTCAAAAGCAAATAACGGTGAAACAAAAGCAACAAAAATAAAGTTGTCTTTAATATGTGACTTAGATACACACACTCATACAAACATACTTTTTGTACTGTAGCCCTGATATATATTTATAGATTTATACACATATGTAATCCTCTGCATTCAAACACGACTACCGGAGCTGGAGAGTTTGTGGCAGAAAACTTTCACCAAACAAAGTAATAAAAATTGTATGAAGCTTCCGCAGGAAGTCTGTCGACCAGCCCGCGGCTCAGCAGTAAATAAATCAATGCCGATGCTGGGCGAGCTGAGTTGTCGGTCGGTCGGACTGGCTGCCTGTCTGGTGGCGCCCCACTGACCTGGCTAACGGCGAAAAGCAATTCTAAGGATGTTGGAAATCTAAGAAAATTGTGCACACACATACAAAGGCACATACGGTTGTACGAAGCAACTTGCGGGCATCTGTTACAACATACATACATACGAACGCATTCAAATATTGATTTGAAGTTTACAGCAAATAAATTCAATGAGAAGAAATTGAGTTTTTTTGTCGTCAACTTTTGCGATGCTCTTCAATGCTTCCGCTCCACTCATCCACTTACTCAAGTACTCGTATACTTATGTATATATTCATATATATATATGTATGTATATTAGTGTGATTTACTTGCTCAAATTTGATATTTTTGTTGATGACATTACCTAAGTTTTAAGCGCAAGGGGAGAGGTATGTAGCTAAGAAATTTAAATATCAAATATTCAGAGTGATGGAAGACTTTTTACTGCACATACTTTGACTGAGTAACGGTAATAATTTTGATCAGAGTTTCTAAAAATTTAGTTTCGCTGCAGCTGAGGCGTAAGGTTTTTCAAACAGAATATTGTTTCTTATACCGGGTATCATAAATATCATAAGTTTTTTCCGCGTGATGCTTTGTTATAAGATTTAAATCGAAGCGGGATCGTCCGCACAGACTTAAGACTTTACATATCCTCTCTGGAGAAAGTCTAATGATGTGATATCACACGATCTTGGCGGTCAATCGACCGGCCCAAAATGTGGAATTATCTCCTCACCGGCGAATATCGCATTCGATGGAACGATGAGCTGTATGAGATTTACGACGACATTGACATAGTTCAGCGAATTAAAAGACAGCGGCTACGCTGGCTAGGTCATATTGTCCGGATGGAGGAAAACACTCCAGCTCTGAAAGTATTAGATGCAGTACCCGCCGCGGGAAGCAGAGGAAGAGGAAGACCTCCACTCCATTGGAAGGACCAAGTGGAGAAGGACCTGACTTCGCTTGGAATATCCAGTTGGTGCCCCGCAGCGAAGAGAAGAAACGACTGGCGCGCTGTTGTTGACTCGGCTATAATCGCGTAAGCGGTGTCTACGCCAGTAAAGAAGAAGAAGTGTTCTCTCAATAAATCTATTGGTTGATGCGATGCGTGAGAAGTGGCGCCGTCTTGTTAAAACCAAATGTCGCCGAAATCGTGAGCTTCCATTTCAGGCATCTAATAGTTATTAAGGCGCAATTGACAGTTATGTTCTCACTAGCATCATTTTTGAAGAAATATGGACCGATGATTTCATCGACCCACAAACCATATGAAACCTTTTTTTCTCGACGTAAAATGCGTCAGTTCGTTCCATGCATCATCGGCACCGAATCGACTCTCTACGGGTCTTCGTATACACTCTCAGTTACGGCTGCTATGGTTTCTTCACTACGTGCAGGATATGATCTATTCTGTCGAATATTATCTAATGGTGAATGCTGGGTCCAAAGATGGGTGATGGAGTTGCGGTAGTATGCTTAATATGTCGATTATGTTGACCATAAGTTGAGCTAAGCGCGCGAAACACATTCTTACATAACTTGAATTTTCGTAATAAAGTTGAACGATTGGTAAACGTAAGTCTTTTGATGAGGAAATACCAAACAATACTGAACAAAAATAACATGACAGCTTGACACGAATTACTCGTGATCTGTCAAAAAATGACTATTGGAAAAAGTGCCTTTACTTGGATCAGTCGTTATGAAGTAGTGTTTAATTTCAATATTCGGTTGTTAGTTAGGGAATGTGGCAGAAGTCTTCATTGAAACAGAATACGTGTTATTGGAATGAGGCGCTCTTTAGGTCCGAAGGTACTCTAAAAGTTGTGTGGACATATAAAGAATATGGCAATATATCCGTGTCCTTAGGATTTCACTTGCTATCGTAAGACTGGCAGTGTCGAGCTCTTTTAATCGTTTAAATTATTATTACTTTTAAATTGAATATCTCTTTTAATATAAAAACTAATATCAGTCGATTAGACCCACCCTAATATCGTATGATTTAAAGCTTTTTTGAATACACCGATTTTCACTCCACACATATCATCCGCAGACGTTAACAACATCATCAACAGGAGTATTATTGCTAAGCATACGTTATGCATATTTCAGTAAATAAGAATACACACTATGTACCATATATCTACATATAATATGATTTTGAAGAACTGAATGTATATATTCGTCTATAGAGTTTTGATTAATGTTGAAATATTTTGATAGATGTAGTGACAGTTGCAAGTTTGTGTGTACATTTATGTATGAACTTCTAGGAAAATAATTGGAGAGTTACCGGCAGACAGGCTGTCAGCAACAGTGACAGGAGCACATGCATGTAATACGTTCCCTGTAGGAAAAATAACTAGCAGATTATTTACTTGGTTACTTAATTTAATACAATTTATATAAAGTTAGTTTTTATTTTGGCAAAAATACTTTATTAATAGCAATATTTCCTAGTATAGAGTTGCCATATCATTTGAAATTTTTTTTTGTTTGTTAATTGAATTTGCTGTCATAAAAATATTTAGATATTGGATCGATTATTGTTTTATTTTATTTTTTATTGACTATGAATATACGAAAATTAATATCAACGGCGTTGCCATATATTTACAATCATTTAATTGATGGCAAGCTAAATTTTATGTAGTTATCTCGTTTTAGACATTTTTACTATTCAACTTTTATAAAGTATCGAATGAAAATAAAAAAAAAAAATCTCAGTGTTGCCATATATTTATATTAAAGTTTTTAAGGAAAGCAAAAATGAGCTTAACAGCATTTGATTGTAAAAAATAAGAATGCATTCAAATATTTTTATACAAAATATAAAATTTTTGTTGTTTATGCATCAAGGGGCCATAGATTTTTTTTTTAAATTTAAGTTCTAGAATTAAAATAGACACTCGTGGACTAAGACTTGCCAAAATAAATGCCTCGAAAAATATTCCAAATGTTGCTTTATATATTATCAAAATAAATGTAGTTAGTAGAGATACAATTTTCTAATTTAGTGGAATAAGGGTTGCCAACTATGTAAAAAATATTTCTTACATTTAATTATATAAGCGTTATGCAATCATTATCATTGTGTATAAATTTAAGTATTCTTCTGAAAAAAAAAAAACAAAAAGACAATTTCTTCTTGATTTAAGGTTGCCATATAATTTAATTCCATTTTTTATTTTATTTAAGACATTTTAACATATTTTTTCGAAATTTATTTATTTGATTATTTTGAAATTTTCTCGACTATTGTTTTAATTTAAGTATTTATGCACTTTCCGACTTAAATAAAAATAGGGTTACCAACTGTTTTAAAAATATTTCATATATGTGTATTTTTCAGTTAGTATTAATAAATCATTGTGGTAACGTGTAATTTTACCTATTGCTTTAAAAAATTTCAACTACACCTTGATTTGGGGTTGCCATATAATTAAATATGTTTTTTATATTTTTAATTTTATTTTTTAACATTTTTATGAAGAACAATACGCGTTGTGTTTTTGAGATTTTATTTTATCCAAATCGATAATGTGATTGGGGTTACCATATAATTTACTTGCATTGCTATATACTTTTTTAATTTTGTGTTGTCAAAAAATAAAATAAAATATATTTCTTTGCTTATTTTGACTCTTTCTCTACTACTTTTGTTTTAATTTAAGAATTTATGCACTTTGCGACTTCGAAATGGGGTTGCCAACTGTTTTAAAAATATTCCTTACATATTTTTCAATTAGTGTAAATAAATTATTATGATAATGTGTAATTTTAAGTACTGCTTTAAAAATATTAGCTACACCTTAATTTAGGGTTGCCATATAATTTAGTTACTTTTTCAATTTTTATTTTTTTTTTCATATTTTTATTTTAGCTTATTTTTATATTTTTAATACCATTAGGATTGTCGACAAGTAAAGTATAATTTATTTGTGTGAATAAGTTGCCTCTTTCCCTACCACTACATTTACAACTACATTATTTTATGCACTTGCTTAAAATAATCTCAATTCCAACCAGTGTTGCCAAATAGCAGCTACATTTTGCTCTGTACAAAATTAATAATGTACCCACTAAACAAATGTGGACTTTAGCTTGATAAATCTACAGGATTTTTTATTATAGTTGTGCATCACTGAAAGCTTGACATGTTGCATGTCACAGTTACGACAACCAAAGCATAGCATCTACTCAGCATACAAGCTCACACATATTCATGCCTCATATTCGCTCCATAAAATAACTCCAAGTCATATAATAAACTCCGCTGGCTCCCAAACCCGCCTAGGTGCGCCTGCAACTGCATCTGCACCGTTATAGCTTCGCATATATCCACTATATGCTCATCAGCTTGTGTATGTGTATGACGGTCTCGGTCTCTCCGACATGCAATTTCACTTGCTCTTAATTAGATGCTACTTTAGTCATTTTTCATCATTCTTCCTTCCCATAATTTTCTTACACAAAACTTGTCCTTAGCGCTTTTTGTCTCGCTTGTCTTTATTGCTTTTCGCTGCCAAACATCGCTTAAGTTGATTTGTTGTTCCTGCCGTGAAGTGTGAATGATAAATTGTATTACTTACCATTTGACACGCTTCACAATTTCATTCACTTCATTTTCCATTTTAAGCAAATTTGGGCGCTCACTTCGCACGCCTTTTCCTTCGCCGCCATTCCCTTGCTTTGCTTTACATTTTAAAGAATTATAGCGTTAAATAAATTTATGCGTTTTTTAGCCAATGTTTTTGTTGTCCATTAAATCAGCGCACATCTTATCGCCTTTTCGCCATGCTTAATGCTTACTAAACGCCACTTGATAAGCGGTGATTGCCCTTTGGTATGTTGAAAGGCGATTTTTTAAAAATTAAGAAAAAATGTTGCCACATATTTCAAATTATGAAATTTAATTAAATGTAATAATTTATGCTTAAGCTTGCAAAAATTTAAATCGCAGTATAATTTTTAACAGTGTTGCCACATGTACTATATTTATACATATGCATTATTTTCAAACATTTTATTAGGTTGTCAAAAAAGTCTTGCGGTATTTTCGCTAGTTGGCGCTGAAAGCGCGTAATTCTAGTTTGTTCGACGCATCGGGTCATGCTATGCCTTTTTGGAAAGCTCATTTCACGCGCTAACACGTGTTTGATTGATTGTCGTTTCTTTTAAGTCGTTCGTGAGTTACAGCGTCGCAAACATGGAGCAAAATAAAGAGAAAATACGGCATATTTTACAATAAAGGCAAAAATGCATCTCAAGCCGCCAATAAAATTTGTGCAGTTTATAGACCCGATACAGTTTCCATTTCCACCGCACAATAATGGTTTCAACGTTTTCGTTCTGGTGTAGAGGTGGTCGAAGATGCGCCACGCTCCGGAAGGCCTGTCTTCGAAAATTGCGATAAAATCGCTGAATGGGTCGAAAGAGACCGGCATAGTAGCAGCCGTAGCATCGGTCAAGAGCTGGGCATGAGTCATCAAACCGTTATACACCATTTCAATAAATTCAATAAATCATTCAATAAAAATACCGCAAGACTTTTTTGACAAACTAATATTAAGAAATAATGAACTTACATATATCAAATTTCCTTTCCTCGAAACATTTTTCATAGACATTTTTTGGGATTGCCTTCAGCTCCTTCAGCGAATTTTGTTTAATCTCTTGAAACGGGTTCAACGGAGCGGCAATTTATGTTTGTGGGGAAAAAATGATGCGGAGCCAAATTAGGTGAATACAATGATTGATAGATGGTAGTCATTGGGTTTTTGGCTTTAAATTCGGTCACAATCGTGGTGTGTTTTCGTCGAGTAAAATTGTTCTTCCACAATTATGGCTGTTTTCTACAGATCTTCTCACGCAAAATTCAGCGTTTCATACCCAAAATATATAGTACACCAAAATCATTCAAACGAACTCGCGATTGATGTTGAGCTCTCTTGCATCTCTTTAACACTTTCCTGACGATTTTTAGGCCCCATATCTTTCACTTTTTTAATATTTTCATCGAAGATCCTCCAGAACTAGGCATATCTTCAACGATCTCTCGACCGTCGTAGAAGGCTTTGTATCACTCGTAGGCTCACCTACCTTTTCCAACATTTGTAAGTGTTCCGCACATGGGATTTGGTTAGAAATACGAAATTTGAGACAAATTTTTTTTTCAATATTTTTATCCATTGTAAAAATCACAACTCACTGCTTTCTATTAGGTGAATACCGATAACGATTGAAGGACTAGTCAAAATTTCGACTTTTGACAAAATAGCGTCTTGCCAAAAAAAAAAAAAACTGATTGTGATCTAGTCGGTCCTTACAGTCGTTTTGGTGAAATTTTCCTCACGACCTCTGAAAAAAGCGTTTAAAGTTCGGGGAGCTGATTACACTAAATCAAAAGAATCTAAGCTCATATCTCCAAAATTATTTTTCGCGCTAACTCCAAATTTTCGGAGAATGTTCTCAAATATCTTTAGATTACATATTTTTAAATTAGCAAGTGGATTTAAACCCCTTGATATTGAAGTATTTACATAAACGTGTTCAAGATGAATTTAGTGCATGACAGAAGTAAATGGAAAGTATTCTCTGGGCCACTGAAATACTCTACTTTTTCTCTTCATCAATTTAGCAAATCTGCTCCAAAGTATTCATGCGACTAATGATATTTTGACAAAGAGAGAAAGAGTGAGAGTAGCACAGATAGAGAGATGGATCAAGATTGAAAGAGTGAGTAACAGAAGGAGAGAGACAAAGCGAGAAAAGGAAAGAAAGAGATAGCGAGAGAGTGAAAGAGAGAGATCGATGGAAGAGAAGAGTAAGTGAGACGGGTATATATTAATAAGTTTTCAAAACGATTGCATGACATCTAGTTGCCGCCACTGATTCTTGGAATGCATTTTGAGTGTCGAAATAGTAAAATTTTTCAATAATAACGATTTACTAACCGCTTTATTCGACCGTTATTCACTGCCATGTATGTATGCAAATTAAAAGAAAAAGCAACAATAATTGAGCCCTAAAATGGAATGTTAATGGTAAAATATGCCAAATGCGAAATTAAGAAATCTAAAGTAGACATCATTTGAACATTATATATATATATACGGCATAGACAAACATATACATAACTAACCATTCAACTGCTTTATAAGCGCACATTAATTTTCGTTTAGAGAATATGCAATTTCGTCGCACAATTTTCCGGCTTCTCTGTCATTATGTCAATTTAGAGGCGAACGCCAGTCAAAGAAAGCAACAAAAGTCAACAAAATGCGTAGAAAAATGAAAATCACACACATAAATACTTGTATATAATGTGCTAATTTCCATTTCATATGCACCATTTCGCGCTAATCTGGCATGGAATGAGGCGGAAAAGATACAGATAGAGCGAAATGAAAACTAAACAATTTTCCACGAGCAGAATTCTGCGAAAAATAACGGCAAATTATCAGCGGAAAACTACTGAACCACAACCGAAAATGTGAAAATAGCATAGCTAGGCAACAACAACAAAAAAGCAAAAAATGCGCACAATAAGGATGAAATGAAAGTAGCAGGCTAGGGGAGTGGGGGAATGTGAAAAAATCACGGCAAAATGCAGTGGCGGTAAAAGTGTAATTGCGTGTGCTGCCACTAGTGGCACAACCGATACGGCTCGAACAACAGCCAACCCGGTAACTAAGCCAGCAGCAGACAGGCAAGCCTGCGCGGCGACACGACGGCATATACACGGATGTATGTGTGTCGCAGCGCACGCGGGAAATGAAAAGGATACATGTGTGTGTGTGTGTGTTTGTTGCGAAATACCGCGCAAGCCAACATATAAATTTGCCGGAGGCACACACACATAAACACCAATACATTGGACTGTTCGAATAGCTGTTGTGCAACAACCACAACAACATCACATAAAGAAATGAAAGATGAAAAATAAAAATGGAAAGGAAAACAGCAATTGAATGCGTTGTGGCAGCAAAAATGTTATGCCGCATCATAATGATGGCACTGCTGCAGACGCAATGGCGCGACAAAAAGTCGCAAAAGCGACGCGCTACGTCGCTACGGTTGGCGCGCGCGCACACCGCGGGGCGTATGAGTGACAAAACGGTAACTAAAGTGGGAATAACGCACAATGCGCTACATCGCGCGCACATATTTGCGCCATGTCATCGAGCGCCTGGCAACATACACGCTTATGCGCTTTGCAACTACCCTGCATACGTGAGTGTGTGCGTGTGTGCCTGTGGGAAATGTTTCAATGGCGCCGCTTACCGTATGAAAACGTTGGCGCGCGCTGGCGGAGGCCGGTGCTAACGCGAAGGGAGTCTTCAAAATAAATGCTAATTGTGCTTTGCGTTAAGTGTTTGGCAGTGATTAAATATGGCATGAGCTTGGCGCAACACACACACAGACACAATACGCACACTCGCACATACATGTGCAACGAGAAGTGTTGCGCTCAAACGGCTATGCAATTGTGGTGTAGTGATGCAGAAGTAGCGCTAGTGAGCCGCGCACATATTAACAAGCACGTAACGGGAATCAAAAGTAACGGTATATAAATAAATGTGTGCATATGATGTGTAATGGTGTGTGTAGCATATTTGAAAATCTGCAATGAGCGCTGTCGACGCTGTGAACTTTTGGTGCTTGCGCTCAATTGAAAGGCAAATTTTTCATTTGGATTTTTTTACATTCAGTTGCCTAACGGTTAATTTGAAATCTGGCTTTTATTTTTATAGAAATATTTGGGATAAATTGTTGTATTAAGCAATTTGTTTTGGTTTCGAAAAAGTAGCTTAATTTGTAATAATCTTTTAGATTTTATTAAGGTATTGCAAATGGCGTGATCTGCTTTACGAGGGTTGATTTTAAAATAGCGTCATTCATATTGAAGTTCTATACTGCTTTAAAGAAAAAACACATATACTTCAAATTAAATAAGGAATGTTTATTATCTTTCGAAAGAATATTCTTTGGCATTTATTTTTTAAAAATTGTCTCTTTAAATGTTGGCCGTCGCCCAGAAACCACTCCAAGCCGTTGTTTTTTCTAGATAAAATGGTAGCTCTTGAATTTTTTCAGATTGTTTTTCGTCCCAACTGCGGCAATTTTGCTTGTTTCCATACCCATTGAGCCAGAAATGGGTCTAATCGCTGAATAAAATTTGGCTCGAAAACGTCGGATCTTCTTGGAACTTTTCAAGAGCCCATAGAGTAAAGAGATGTCGCTTGGTAAGGTCGAGCGGCTTCAGTTCTTGTACAAGCCGTATTTTGATCGCTTTCAATTTAAGATCTCGACGTAAAATGCTCCAAATCATTCCATACATCAGTCCGAGTTGCCGCGAACCGCGCCGAATCGACTCTCCACGGTCTTCGTGTACACTCACAGCTATGGCTGCTATATATTCTTCACTGGATGTGGTCTATTCAGTCGAATATCATCCAGTAATGAATGCTTGGTATCAAGATGGGTGATGGTGTAGTGAATAGTACGTTCCGTAGGCCGAAAAGGTTGACCATAAGTTGAGCGAAACGCGTGAAATAAATTCTGAACTGAACGTGAATTTTTGAGATAAAGTTGAAGGATTCATAAACGTTGTTTAGGCGTAAATTTTTCCATGAGGAAGTGTCAAACAATACTGCAGAAAAATAGCATGACACGTTTCACGAGTGATGAGTCAAAAAAAAGGTATTGAAAAAAGTACCTCTACTTGGTTGAACCGTTATTTCGGAATATACAACAGTAATAAATATTAATAATCGAAAATCGCTGTATTATTTTTCAAAATATTTTCCATTAAGATCTATACACTTTGGCATACGGTTGAACGAATTGTCGACGCACTTTTGCCTTTCTGTCGTGTCGTGTCGAAACACCTTGACTTATGTAGTTTATTTTTTCGTACGGGAATAAAAAGAGGGCATTTGGTGCCAAGTCAATGCAGAGGATGTTTCATCAAATCGATGCTTTAAGTGCTTAAAAATGCAGTTGAAGTGTGAGAGCTAGCGTTGTCATGGTAAAGAGATCTGGTACCATTCAGAATTTACCGCTCTGCGTTGTTCTAGAGGTGTGGTTGCGACATGTCAGTTTTTCAAACAAAAAAAAAGGACATACATATAGTTACTTGCGAGTTCTCTCTGAGCAAATAACTTTTGTTGAATGTGACTCATCTGGAAACCGTTATACAGTCAACTGCTGTTCACTTTGGAGCTCTTAAGAGCTATAAAGACTATAATTGTCTTAATATCAGTATTCCACATTGAAATTTGTAAAAATAATAGCGTGAAAATGTTCGGGATTTAATTTCATTTTTTGGCTGAGATGAAATTTATAAGTTACTGTAAACAGCACAAACTCTAGAGTTGCCAAATGCCGAAATATGAAGCGCAAGGTCGATCGTAAGGAGAGTCTCAACTGGACAGTTTAGAACGCAGATGCGTTGTGGAACTTATAATCTCATAAATATTGAATCATAAGTTCCTTTTAGCTCGATAAAGGGCTTTGTAAATGTAATGGATTTTCTAAACAATTTGTTGAAAAAAGGGTGTTAGAACACTTTGCGAATTCAGAAAGTAAGTGCCTCTCAAGTATCAGTATCTATGGAAGATTCCCGCTTCGAAACAAAAAAGAGACTAACAATAAAACTTGTGTTAGTTTAGTCAGCTGTAATAAGCGAATGTATTATTTACGCTGGTTAAACACTTGTTAATAAGCGTTGCATACTTTTTGGAGCGCCTGTTGAATAAAAGGCGTATCCAGTTTTTGTTACTAGTTTCTCAGTAATTATATAAATTATTACAATTGTTTATTATTTATTTTATGATATGAATGTTTATTATGATGTGAAATAGTGTTGCCGCTCTTTTCAATTATTTGATATATATTTATGGGATAAAAAATTTAAAAATGTGTGCACTTTTATATAAAGAGCTATTTAAGAATGATGGCTTCTAAAATAAGGCTTGGCGTTGCCACCTGATTTGATTTTTGTTACTGGTTTCTCAGTAATTATATAAATTATTACAATTGTTTATTATTCTTTTATGATATGAATATTTATTATGATAAGAAGTAGTGTTGCCACTCTTTTCAATTATTTAATATATATTTATGGGATAAAAAATTTAGAAATGTGTGTACTTTTATATAAAGAGCTGTTTAAGAATGATGGCTTCTAAAATAAGGCTTGGCGTTGCCACCTGATTTGATTTTTTCTTACTGGTTTCCTAGTAATATATAAATTTTTAAAATTGTGAATTATTTATTTTATGATATGAATATTTATTATGATATCAAATAGTGTTGCCACCCTTTTCAATTATTTAATAGATATTTGGAGCTTAAAAAATTAAAAAAGGTGTCTACTTTTATATAAAAAGCTATTTAAGAATGATAGTTTCGAAAATAAGGCCTGGCGTTGCCACCTTATTCGATAGTTTGATACTATTTTCTCAGCAGTTATATAAATTATAATAATTGTTTATTATTTATTTTATAATATGAATATTTATTATGATACGAAATAGTGTTGCCACCCTTTTCAATTACTTAAAAAATTTTTTCATCTCAAATTTTATGTTAATTTTCTCTTTTGGAATATGTGTATTATAAAATTTTTATTTTCTGAATTTCCATGAGCACAAATGCTGGGGATAAAGCTAATCACAAAACTAGAGTAGGTTTGCTTTATGAGAATTTCATTATATGTCCTTGTATTTGTGCGTCAGCGCACAGAGTTTCATGAATAATTTTTGAATATTTCACCGTCACGGATTTCTGAAACTTTAACGCACCAAATGATTTATATTTTGGTTTATAGCAAACGCAATGTGCTGCTTTATGAGAATATTTGCCTAGGATGGGGCTATGTGAGGCGACATAAAGTAATGAAGGCTGGCAATAAATTATTAAAACTGCCTGAAAAAGAATAAAAAAAAGCGTAGAACAAGTAGAAAAAATACCAAATATCAATAACTGTCGCAAGTTTAAAATTAAATGACATCAGCGTGTGTTGGAGCGTCGAGATTTCTTTTAAATGCAAAAAAATTAATATATTTTGTTGCTGTGCACTCTCGCGCCGTTGCCAACAAAATCTGTGACACTGCTGTGGTTTGTTGTCAGAAAATTTATTTTCATTTGCTTTTTTCGAGACACACACATTTTTCACAACTTATTTGCGCGGCTTTCCGCGCACGCCGCGCCAGTGCTGCCAACACGAAGCGAAACTTCATGTGACAACTTTCCGTGCGACCTGATCGCCTTACGTAAGGTTCTGTGGCGCCTCATTTGTGCCACACTGGTGTTTGCGGCTTTAGTTTTGTCTTTTACCCCCCACCCGCCACTTGTTTGTATGCGAGTGTGTTTATTAATATGCGCGCTGCTGTATGTAATGCGCGTCATACGCTGTTGTATTTGCATGCGGCGTTTGTACGTGTGCTCATGCCTTTCACAGCCATTGCAATTTGTATGAATTATTCATGGGTATTATGCTGCATGATAAATGGGCCAAGCTGAGTGGTCAGATATGAGTGTACAAGCGCGGCGAAATGGACAAAAGTGCATGCAACATGCGCGGCAAACACACATACACGCACACTTAAATGCTTTCACACACATACACACACATAGCTTTGTATATACACGGCTTACAATGCTTGCATTCATAAACTGTCCTGCAAAAGTTGCCTGCCATTCTTCGCTGGCCTTAATGAAAAGTGCAACAGCCAACCAGCAACAACCACAAAAACAATAACAGTTGCAAGCCGCGCGATAACAGCGAACCGCGAGACAGCAGTGCAAACAAACACCGTGCAACCAACCGCTGGCTGTGTCCAGCAGCAGCAACAACCAACCAAAAATCCCCCAAAAAAATAATACAATTGCAACAACAACAAACAAAATAAATAGTAATATTTGCTTATTTGCATTTTGGCCATAGTCCATTGCTGATAGCTTGGCTGACGCAATTCACCCCTCCACTTGCGCTATTTTCGGTACATCGTGCTGCTATGCGCCGAAAAGTATGCTTGCAAGCGCACAACATTGTCCGCATTGCTGTCAGAAGGGCAACATTTTCACCGTTATCGCTGCTGCGTTTTAAGCCTGACACACGTGCGCACACACACACATTTACTAGTGCGATTTCCCGCACTCCCCTAACGCTTCGCCCATAGCTTTCGCCGAATTCCGCTTCGCGTTGGCAGCTTTGTTTGGTGGCATTGCAAAAAAAATTTGCGCAACAAAATGCTATAAATATTTGCTCGTGCTCGCGCAGGAAGCTAAAATTTTTATTAAAAATATTTAAATGGAATACTCGCATTGTTGGTCTACAAAGTTTTCGGTTCACTTTCTTGTGGTTCAATTTAGTGCTAAATTGTTTACTAACTTAATGCTTCGCAAGTTTTTCGATTGAAACTAATATTATTGTATTTTCTCTCTTTCTCTTTTCAGGTAAGTTAACTGATGAAGTCAATACGAGTATATAGGGTCAGTAGGAAAATTTAAAAACAAATTTCAGGCAAAAGCGGAAAATGGTAAATATTAGTTTAAACTACTTTTTCAAGTCAGTGATATAATAATTTATTAAAAAATAACAAAAATAACAAAAACAGAAAAAACTTGAACTTCGTTTCGTATATAGAATATTCTTTACAGATATCAAAGTTTCCATACAAAAACTTGATTTTGAACGTACAATTTTTATGACAGCTCTATGACATAGTAGTGCGATTATAAATTTTTTTTTCTGAGATTATATGGATCATAATCCATGCCGAATTTCATAAAGACATTTTGTCAAATTAAAAAATTTTCCATACAAGCTCTTGATTCCGATTGCTCGGTTTGTATGGCAACTAAGCATAGATAAATAGCAAGCAATTAGGGTTTTGATCTGCGACCAATGGTCTGTTGCACCTATTTATGGTCACAAAGGTGCAGCACTCTGAATAATTCCAGGAGCTTTCAAAACGCAATGGAGGTGATGTGATCCCTGTCCACGTAGATGGATCCAAGAGCCTTGACCTGCTTCCACAAATAGCTGTGCAGAACGAATCAGGTGTTCTTGAGCTTCCGGGTCCATCTCGCAAAACCGGCCCAGTATAGCGCGCGGTAAGGAGATGGAATTTGTTTCGGAGGAGATTGATTTATATATGATATTTTTGCTAGGTTGTAACTTCTCAATAGTAGCTTGGCCTGGCGCATTACCGTAGCCTGCTGCTAGGTCCATTCTCTCACCACTCTCTCTCCCTGTTCGCAGCAATTCCTTGTGAAACTCCACCGCAATGCATGGTTCTGACCCCATCATCCTGGAAGCCGGGACAGAGCGGGCTCGTTCGTTGGCCAGCTTATTGTCGGCTACACCTTTATGCCCGGCACCCTCTCCCTGTTCGGAGCAATTCCTTCCATCATCCTGGAAGCCGGGGCAGAACGGACTCGTTCGTCGGCCAGCTTGTTGCCGGCTACCCCTTTATGCCCGGCACCTAGATCAGGTGTACACGGTTGCAAATACATAGGCGGTTCCGCCTTCCTTTACACTCCTCCAATATCGATTTAACTTCATAAGCTCAGCTCGCTTTTGGTGCTTGGCGGTTGCGATAGTTGCGTTGGAGATTGATTTTTGCACACTGACAATACATAGTAAAATACATTTTGCCAAAATCGTTTTTTTTTTTTTTAATTCAACATAGTTCCTTTAAGAGGTGGTACACTGTTTATAGCGACCCTTCAACTTTTCGATAAAATTTTTGTACGTTTTGTCTTTTGCTTCAAAACGGATCTCATTTTCGGCACTCAGATCTTTATTCGCAGACAGTTTCTTCCCAGTGAGCAGTTGTTTGAGATATTAAAACAAGAAATAGTCGCTGGGAAAATTTTCAAAGTCGTTAATAAAACTTATTTCATGTGAATCCCAAAAATACAGACGTCATAAACTTGATAATCGGCTGATTACCCATCTTTTTCCACGTTTTGGAGCTGGTTAATCGTGTGCAGTGCTCTCGGATATCTGCCGAATGGACTTTGAATTGAAATGTTTGAGCCATGTTGCATCCTGTGGCACATATCGACGCAGAAGGTAAGGTTTTTTTACATTTGAACGACGCCAAATATTGCTCTGAATCATGAACTCGACTTCGTATGATACAATTCACAAACCAATGATCCGAGAGCTGTCAAATTTATACACGCGCCTTTTTATAGTAGCGATATCTATGTATATGTCAGGCAGAGGCATTTCCAATTGATCTCTTACCAATCTCGCTAAAACCATAAAAATCTATTTAAATTTTAATCTTTTTAACCATAATATTTGTAAATATCTTTTCAAAGTATTGTCCAATCTTGAAGTAACTTGTGAAATTAAAGTTTCTGCGTTCGAAGAAGCATCAAAAAACAAATATGCAATTAAAATATAAAACAGAAATAAAATCAATTCAAATATGTATTTTTCCGAGATAAAACAGCAATGACTTGTGGGCGACTTAAGCTCACCAAAACCGAGGCAACCAAACAAAATGGTCAAACTGCTGATAAAAACTAATGTACGTGTGTATATTTATGTGTGTTAAGGAAGGTGGGCAAGGAAATAAAATAAAATTAAAGAAATATTCGGTGAAATGACAGATTTTATCAAATCGCATGTGAGCGTGTGTATTCGTTTGGGCATGACATTTATTGTTTAGTCGTGGGTTTCTTGTAAATAGCCATATACATACATACATATGTATGTATACAAGGATTTATATACGAGTATATTTATACTTAAATATACATAAATGCCCCCTGATGTTTACAGAAATATATGTATATAGACATAAAAAGTAGTCGCACGAGTAAAATAAGTAAATATTCTCACATGCGAAGCTTAGCCGCTGACACGTGTCTGCACTTCTTACAGAAAATCGGCAAAACAAAGCATATTTATTTATAAAGGGTGATTTTTTTGAGGTTAGGATTTTCATGCAGTAGTATTTGACAGATCACGTGGGATGTCAGACATGGTGTCAAAGAGAAAGATGCTCAGTATGCTTTGACATTTCATCATGAATAGACTTACTAACGAGCAACGCTTGCAAATCATTGAATTTTATTACCAAAATCAGTGTTCGGTTCGAAATGTGTTTCGCGTCCGTGTCCGATGAGCGATGAGGCTCATTTCTGGTTGAATGGCTACGTAAATAAGCAAAATTGCCGCATTTGGGGTGAAGAGCAACCAGAAGCCGTTCAAGAACTGCCCATGCATCCCGAAAAATGCACTGTTTGGTGTGGTTTGTACGCTGGTGGAATCATTGGACCGTATTTTTTCAAAGATGCTGTTGGACGCAACGTTACGGTGAATGGCGATCGCTATCGTTCGATGCTAACAAACTTTTTGTTGCCAAAAATGGAAGAACTGAACTTGGTTGACATGTGGTTTCAACAAGATGGCGCTACATGCCACACAGCTCGCGATTCTATGGCCATTTTGAGGGAAAACTTCGGACAACAATTCATCTCAAGAAATGGACCCGTAAGTTGGCCACCAAGATCATGCGATTTAACGCCTTTAGACTATTTTTTGTGGGGCTACGTCAAGTCTAAAGTCTACAGAAATAAGCCAGCAACTATTCCAGCTTTGGAAGACAACATTTCCGAAGAAATTCGGGCTATTCCGGCCGAAATGCTCGAAAAAGTTGCCCAAAATTGGACTTTCCGAATGGACCACCTAAGACGCAGCCGCGGTCAACATTTAAATGAAATTATCTTCAAAAAGTAAATGTCATGAACCAATCTAACGTTTCAAATAAAGAACCGATGAGATTTTGCAAATTTTATGCGTTTTTTTTTTTAAAAAAGTTATCAAGCTCTTAAAAAATCACCCTTTAGCTTTAAGGGTAGCCGATGAGAATGTTAGCTGACAAGCTGGTAGCTGAAGCAGGACAAGGTATGACAGGGCAAAAGTGTAAAAGCAAAATACGAGGTTTGAAAATTAAGTAATGAGACTGATTTTATTGCCGCGCTTGTAGTAAACCTGTGAGCTTGAAATTCCCTTTTTCCTTTTCCGGCGTCCCTCCCCTCTCCATTGACATATGTACCATCGCTCTAGCTTATTTAGTTCGCTTGCTGCGTCAGGTTGAGTAGACGTGTGTTTGTAGTGCTCGTCCCGAAAATGGAAAAACGATATCAAGAGCAACGCGTCGCGATAAAATTTTGCGCCAGATTGAGCGAAACAGCTTCGGAAACGTACGCTAAAATTGTAAGAGTGTATGGTGATAGTGCTCTTGGTCGTTTCCAGGCTTACAATGGTTGTCTCCGAGCGCCCCCCGTCCGAAAAAAGCTCGTGTGAGCAAGTCGAAGGTGAAAACGATGATTATTGCCTCTTTTGATAGCCGGGGAAAGCTGTAAATCAAGTCTACTATTGCCAAGTACTCGAAAGATTGTGAAAACGAGTCAACAGGGTGCGCCCATACATCGCTCGTAACTGGATCCTTCATCACGACAACGCGCCGTGCCACACCGCCATCAGCGTGTCCCAGTATTTGGCCTCTAAAGGGATCGCCGTGTTACAACAGCCGCCTTATTCGCCCGACATGTCACCCTGTGACTTTTTTTGTTTCCTAAAACAAAATCGGTGGTCAAAGGAACCCATTTTGAGTCGATTACGGACATCCAGGCGGCCGTGACGAAGGTACTCGCGGACATCCCAGTCGAAGCGTTCCAGAAACGTTACGAAGCATGAAAAACGCGCTGTAAAGCTGCCCAAGGGGACTAATTTGGAGGGGATGGCAGAGTTGTAGAATAATTTTCAAATACACGGTTTTTATGGAATCAGTCTCCCTACTTAATGTTCATAACTCGTATACAAAACCAAAAATTAGAAACACTCAAACATATGTTCGCAGAGAAAGGAAATTTGAAGGACCTACCAGGACATATCGACAAGTAGTATTTTGCAGAAAATTTTTTGAATTAAAGTTATTATAAGAAACACTTAACTAAAAGTAAGTGTAATAAAATATAATTAATAATTAATTACAATTTATATCGGCTACTCTGCTCGTATATATCCTTAGAAAATCTTGAAATTGCACACTAATTGTTTATGTACATAGTTCAAGTAAATAACTACTTTATGCTTTATGCAGATATTGTTTAGTCTGCTACTTGTGTGCATATTAATTTGGTTATAACTTGCCTTCCAACTATTTACGCCTCAGGCATACGCAAAAGCTGGTACAGTGGTGGGCAAATAAATTGCAATGTGCAAAGAAATTCTCGAAATTTAAGGAATTTCGATTTCACAAAAAAATCGTACATATTAGTTTTTAAATCAAAAAGCTTCTTACGAAAATCAAAAATATCTTAAGTTAATATTGGGTAGTCCAAAGAGTCTTTTTGATTTTGTCAATTGTCGTTGCAGTCGTATATCTCCAGGGCTACCAATCACATTGTGTCACACCATATAGTGTTGGAAAGGTGAAATTTTAAGTTTCATTTAACCAAAAAAAAATTCAATTCGGGGAAGTTGAAAAAAAGTTACAGCAGTTCAGAAATGAGTGAAAATAATGAAGAAATTCGCTATATTTCGAAATTTTTTTATAAAAAAGAAAAAATGCACGCAATCCACCAATGAAATTTGTGAAGTTTACGGAGACGATGCTGCATCTGTTCGTTTAACAAAACAATGGTTCGCTCGCCTCCGTTCTGATTGAAAAAGTCGATATACGAGTAATTATGGAAAATATTGACCAGGACCATCACATAAGCAGCCATGACATTGCTAAGGAACTTGATATTCATCATGAAACGGTTTTGAACCATTTAAAAAGTTCTGGCTACAAAAGAAGCTCGATTTTTGGGTACCACATGAATTGTCTGTGAAAAATTTAATGGACCGAATTAACACCTGCGATTCTTTGCTGAAACGAAATGAAATCGAACGTAGTGAAGCTCAACAAATAGTCGCAAAGCCAGAATTGTCGTCTCGAAAAGTTGTGCTGAGTGTTTGCTGGGATTGGAAAGGAATCATCCATTATGAGCTGTTCAGAATTCTTTTAATGGAGTAAAGTTGGTTTCAAGAGAAGTTTTACACCGATTGAATAATGTTTCTAGCGGAAAAATGGCAAAACAAAAGTGGTCGACCAAAATGGTACATATTTGGTTCATTGAAGCTCATTATAAATATAAAAAAATAAGTTGAAGTTTGATTAGAAATACGAAAAGACTTTTTCGACTAAGCTATGAGACTTAATCAGAGCCAATTATTCAATGAATTTTAGATTGTCACACACTTTCTGTATTTACATTGCTTTTTGTAGTTTTTTTAAAAAGGTTTAAAGCTTCGTCTTCATTAGTTGAGAGCCTCCAATATGACTCGGAAAAGTTCGATCAAAGCTCGAATGAACTTGTGTGCATTTACTGAGAAAGTTTGCTATAGAAATGTAAATATATTTTTTATATCTTCAAAAAGTAGAGCTGCTGAGGAACATCAAGCTTATTGACTCACTAAAATGTAATATATTGATTGGAGAACTTTTGACTAAAAACTAGCGATTTTTCGTTTTTAAGTTGAAATATGGTTTCCTTTTTAATATTTTGAATGTAAAAAATGCAGTGTGTTTGGGACATAAGGAGATAAGTTTCGGATTTCGTGAAAGACTTTTTTGTAGAAGATAAAAATAAACACCAAATACCTATGTATTTGACCATTTTAGATAAGTTTTAAGGTTATGTGAAAAAGGTGTTAAAGCAAAAAATATAGTTCTTCTCATTACCTACAACTTTAAGATAAAATTTTTTTTGTAGGGCCCGTACTTTTGTCGGAAATTCAAGTTAAACCGTTTTGGTTCCCTAAAAATACAACCATGCTCCTCGTCTTTTTCTTCTCCATCGACAGTAAATTATTTTTCCTTTAAATTTTATTATTGTATCCCTCGTTCCAAATGGTCCGGTTATGATACTTCAGCTTTTAAATTTATACACCTTGATCCATAGATCTTTTAAGCTTCTTACTTGACATTTAAATATCACAATTGGAAAATAGTTAAAATTTTTGGAGTTATAATAGTCGTTTACTCACTTTTGTGAAGTAAAAATTCGATTAACTATAAACAAACGCAGACAATGAGCCTAAGCACTTGAAAGGAAAAATTCAGCAGTCAATCCTTCCGTCATTCCTATTGCTTCTAACTTCCTACAATATTTCAAACTGCGCGACTTTACTACTATACCATAATTCTTCTTCTTCTTTATTGGCTCAGCTATAGCCGAGTTTCATTACTAAAGTTATATTAAATTTGATTTTTACTTTCAACTTTACGTATGCCACTTATCTGCCCACGACTGTATACTCATATATTGTATATGGGCATCACACACAATGTAAACTGTCCAGATTTTGACGACAAAACAAATTCAATTATAGCGTAGGTTATGCAGCAAATAGAATACAACAAATTTTAACAGCAATAAATCAATAACACTAACACTGTTTGCCATTTTCATTAAATTGACTGCCGATACGAGTAATTACACGATATTACCTTGACTAAATATCCTTCGAAAACTTTAACTTAATAAAAACGTCAGCAAACGAACTTGAGCGCATAGCTAGAGTTATATCATCCTTGTAGGAATTATAGAGCAGCGACAAAACTACAGAGTGGTCACATAACGGACACCTATTGATTGGTTTTGGTGTGGTCTGTGGCATAAGCGGTTGTTGGTTATAGTGAACACTCTTAATTTTTGAGGTTAGATAACAAGTAAAATCATACTGGAGTCTCTTCAGCATCTACAATTAGTTCTTATACTGTAACAGCAGTCTATACTTTGAGGTAGATGCTATAGATATAGCATACATTTAGGCGCAATGTATTAATAAATTTACTCTGAACATGTATATATGTATGTAGCTACGGGTTCTTAGTTCACAGACAACTTTTGTGTCGCTGCCTTCGACGCTACTCAACTTGGTGCTGTTCGCGTAACTGCCACTATGCTTGCCTATATTTAGGCGCCGTTGACAATAACTTGCTTGTCATGCCCGCATTTGGATCTTGTCGGCTCGGACGTCGACATTGACGTGACGCTTGAGCGACTTAATTAATGTTTATTGTGTTGTTGACTTTGTTTGCCATTAGTATTTGCCTGCCATGCGCCGAAGCTTTTGTTATTTCTCATTTAGGTTAATTTTATTGTTGCGAGTTTTCTGGTTGGCGTTGTCAGCGGCGAGTTCACACAGTTTTGCGCTTTTTTTTAGTGTCCGTTATAATTAAAGAATGTCACTTCCTTAGTATTCGTAACGTTTTGGCGAATAATGGAAGGAGATAGGAAAATGAAATTTAAAAAACCCTTGGCTTGGCACGGTACCCTAAGTCTCGTCATCTGTTAATTTTAACTGAATAAAGAATGAGTGAAAAAACTACAATAAATCTATTTCGGAAGCAATTAGCGCTTGACACTAGCAAATCATACGTATATCGTGAGCCAGTTTCAGTAGAAGTTTTGAACGACCGGAGGTAGGAAGTAAGACCAAATGACCTTCCTTTTCTTCCCCAATTTGTTCGCATATATGATAAAATAACAAAAATAAAATGAAATACTGTTGCAACTAAATGTTCAATGCAGCACTTTGTGTTGCAAATTTGCTCTCTCTACAAGAGTTACAACAAATTTCATGGCACTACTTATCATCGTTGCTATAAAATGGACAAGGTAAATGATATGAGGAAGAAAATGAAAAGAAAAGCGGAGTAAAAATTACGAGTATGCATATTGCAACAGCAGCTGTAAAAGTCATAAATTGTGTTGCATGCAAATGAGCAGCAGCACACTTCTGCCCGCGCGCCTGTGGGTATGCAACACAATATGAAATGCGAGCGTTGCTTAGCTATCAAAAAGCACAAAATAACTGCAATGCAAGAAGAAACTAATAGATTTCAATGAAGCGGAGAAAATTTATGAATTTCATTTGAATTTTCAAGTTTTTTAGATTAGCAAGAAATAATAAAAAAAAATTTATGAAATTTAATATACGCAAAGTGTTGAGTTGGATTTGGAGATTAAAGGTAGACGTTTTAACTTTCTTTTCAAATCTACGCATTCGACGTAAAATTCAGAGAGAATTATTGTACAATGAATAGCACCGTACCGAATTGATGAGAAATAACAAATAATTCTAAAATTCAAGACACGCAAAGCGGGTGATAAGGTTTGAGAGCATTAGGAGCAGTGAATGCTCTTTCTTTCTTTTTACTGGCAGATTAGTGTAGATACTTATAATTATAGTGAATAAAAAAAATCATAGAAAGAAAGATAAAACAACAAAAATGATAGGAAATATAATTTATGGGCGATCTGAAGTCGGAAAAATGATTTGTGTTGAGTTCTTTTTATGGTAAAAACGGTTTATTTGGTTTTTAATCGAAAATTTTCACGGACCTTAGAATATTCCATAGAGGTTCGAAACTGCGAAAAATTTGATTCCTTGAAAACTTCCTAAACTATTTTTATTTTAACGGTTAACTAGGGTTGAAACTTCAAATAGCTTAAGTCCTGAAGAGTGGAAACTTATAGACTTTCAAAGAAAATATCAAGGTGGCCGTCGAGCCGGGCGCAACTTCTTGGGGGCGGAAAAACGATCTTCGCTGTTTTTTAATATTCAGAAAAATACTTCAACAAATTTTTTTTTACAAAACTTATTATAAAAAATAAAGAGTTGTACATTCACAATGTAATAAACTGAATAACAATGAAAAATACTAATTTTTACTCGAATACTCTTCAGTCTTTGAGTTTGTCTTATATCTTTTGGCTTATATCTTTCTTAAAAATAGTGATAGAACTTAAAGATGCACTTTTCTTACTCGCTTACCAATGTCTACCATATCCCGCTGGGAACAAATACTTTTATTTCTCCAGATTTTCTAAAATGGTGTTTAAAAGCTCCAATTCGGACAAAAATTCCAGCAAATTGTGTCGAAAGTGTACAAGATATAGAGCGAAAATGGGTTTGTTCTATGGCTTTTAATAAGATGTCTTGTAAATTTACTATCAATTTCCTCAAAAACCGTATTGTAAGAATTTTGGAGCTTCAGAATTTGCGTGGCTTCTATTTCCTAAATTTTATATACTTAATATCGAAGATATTTTGTAAAAATTCACTTTTGTTCGAACCACTTCATGAAACTTGTAGGTAGGTAGATTAAGGGGGGCGGCAGAACATCCTTGGCCCCGGGCGCCCGAAGTTGTAGCTACGCCACTGCATGCCCTAATCATCCAATTCAGGCCCAAAATATTCGGTTACCATTGAGAGCGATTAGCGATTCTCATTCTTAGATTCTCAGTAACATGCCGGTCTTGATCATGGCGGAAGAAGTACGGCCCAATGACGCCGTCGGCCCATAAACCGCACCAAACCGTAATTTTTTCGGTATGCAATGATGACTCATGGAATACTTGTGGATTGCTGCCTGACCAATAACGCATATTTCATTTATTAACGAAGCCCAAGTCACGAATATACTTTCGATTCTAGTGGTCCAGCGGCTTCAGTTCTTGCGCCAATTCGATCTTGTAAGGACGTAAGCCAAGATCTTTTCGCAAAATTCGCCAAAACGACGTCACAGAGATGCCCAACGCTTGAAAACGACGTGTGAGAGAATGATTTGGGCATTCCTCAATTGATGAGCTGGATTCAGCAATATTCTGGACAATACGGGCACTTCTTTGTCTCACTGGCACGGAAACATTTTGTACTGTGCTTGTAGATTCAAATTTTTCTACTAGGCGTTCAATTGTTGATCAGACAGGACGATTATGGCGATCATAAATTGGATGTAACACCCTTAAAGTTGAGGCCATTGACTCTGAGACCTACTATATAAATGGAACGGTATAAATATTTGAGCTCATTTTTTATAAATTTTTCAAAAGCCAATTAATTTTAACAAATCTAAAACTGAAATATTGTAATTATTCTCAAAACTCTCATATGCAGTGGTAGTAAGGAGAAAGATGTTCCATTAAAAAAGTCAACTGTTAGCTATAACAGTGTGAAGGAGTGGCATAATTATACATATATCCCGAATATATTTATGAAACTGCAAACGTATAACCTGCAGCCTTCATTTCGAATTAACCAATTACAATCACACATTTTTATACGGGATTAAATTATTTGCACTTTTGAGATCGAGTTGCCACCTCTCAACTTCACCACAATCAGCTGGCATGAGGCATTTATTTTTTTCCTGCGTTCGAAGTATTTACCACAAACACATTGCAATTTAAATGCGGTACTAATGATGTCGATTGTTTGCATCATTTTTTCCATAAACACACACATATACACATTTATACATTTTATTTTTTATTTTACGCGTTTTATGGCGTTCACTCAACACTAGTGGAGGTGTGCAGTGCGGATTGTGTACGCTTGTGGTTTAATTGATAATATAGGCATCATTATATATTTAAATATGAATGCATACATACATATAAACTTTATGTTGTTGTTGTGTGTGTATTTAATTTATGCGAGAAAGATATTATTGGAATCACTTAATTTAATTTCAACTCGGTCTTAATATTTATATAATATTTGCAATTCATTAAATATCACATATGTATGTATAACAGCAACAAGCAAAGGTGAGTGCAGATTTTTTCTCAAAAGTAAATCCGTCATCTATATTTATATGGCCCAACCATAACCTTTTTTTGGGTATTTCACAGCATATACTATCCGAAAGTTCTGGCTAGTCATAACCGATGTTTGTGTGGACTGCTGTTGTCCTCCTGGAAACCAATTCCTTTCCGATTTTCCACTTGTGGGCGATTGCATACTTCAGACGGTTCCATTGTTGACAGTACAGATCCGAATTAAGAGAGGAGCTGCTCATAGCATTTCACCCTTTGCCAAGCCCAGTTCACTGTCTACAAGGAATCGATGTAAGGAACCGACAGCAGCGCTTCAAGCGCTTCAAATATTTGCAAATAAAAGTTTCTCTCAGCTATAGTATATTTTTTTGTTATTTTTAAATTTAAGTTTTCTACGAACCATTTTCTCCACTTCAATTAAGAAACAAAGATTACTAAGAACTTCATCTCTCTACAGCACTACCAAAACATACTTCTATTATTTTGCGGTAATTTTGACACTATCGCATTAACCTCCTTTTTAGTATTCATAATCTGCGATGCTCTGCGATTTCCTTAACAACTCGGGCAAAGTTGAGCGAAATCCTGTCAAGCAAAACAGCAACAAAACCAAAACTGCGAGTAAAGCCACACACCAAACTGTGCGACCGGAGCAGGAAGCAGGCGCCGTCAGCCAAAGCGCAAAGCAAACTTTTCGTGGAGTTTCTCAAAGCAGCCAACATAAAATAACAGTATAAGGAAGCAGAGTATTTTTCAAAAGTGCAGAAGTTCTTCCAAAGTCAGTATATTAAACACAGCGAAAAAAATTAGTTTAAAAAAGCTCGCACACATAAAATATGTATGCATGTATTTCTTATGCGCGTTTGTGCCTTAAAATAGCCAAAGAGCTGGTCGAAGGTCGCTACGTACTCACAGCACTAGCAGTTTTATCTCAGCCATTAATCAATGAATCTGCAAGGTAGCAAAGTTGGTAGTGCTAGTGTAGCAAGGCTTATGCTTTCACATTGTAGCAAGTGTCACTGCTTTCAAGTGGGTGGGCAGGGATTTTGTAGCGGCTTATGTAAATTTTATATTTTTTGCGTGCAAAATTTTTTCTGTGACGTTGACGGATTTATGCTGAGATTTCGCAGCAATTTGTTTGACAATTTCATGTTGACAACGTTAAATTTTTCCAATGCATTTTTTTTAACGAAAGTTATCCAAATTTATATCCGGTTGTGAGCCATTATTTCAACAGGCTTAAATAGAATATTGAGTGTGTTTTACTTTAAATGAAAACTTATGGGCATGTGTGACAACAATTTTTACATTGAGCTAAGTTATATTCACATTACGTTACGTTACGCCAACTTAATTTATTTTAAGTTAAGTGACATTAAGTTATGTCTCGTGATGTGCAGTAAATAACAAAAACAATTAATTTACGATTCCTTCATTTAGATGGAATAATCGAAGTCTAATTATCAGTACGTTAAGTTACGGCAATCATTTTCCATTAGCTTAAGTTAGGTTAAGTTAAGTTAAGTTAAGTTAAGTTAAGTTGAGTTAAGTTAAGTTAAGTTAAGCTAAGTTAAGCTTTGTTAAGTTAAGTTACGTTAAGTTAAGTTAAGTTAAGCTATGTTAAGTTAAGTTACGTTAAGTTAAGTTAAGTTAAGTTAGGTTAAGTTAAGTTAAGTTAAGTTAAGTGAAGTTAAGTTAAGTTCAGTTAAGTTAAGTTAAGTTGAGTTGAGTTAAGTTAAGTTAGGTTAAGTTGAGTTAAGTTAAGTTAAGTTAAGTTAAGTTAAATTAAGTTAAGTTAAATTAAGTTAAGTTAAGTTAAGTTAAGTTAAGTTACGTTACGTTAAGTTAAGTTAAGTTAAGTGAAATTACGTCAAGTTAAGGTAAAAATTGAATTTTTTAATTGAAAATTGATTTTCACGTTTTGAAAAAAGTTTTAAAATATTTAACTTTTTTATTTCATGTTTTTGGTTTCTTGCGACTGAGAAAACTTATCATTCAAGAAGAGTAATATTTTGCTATAAAGAGAACTCTCAGTAGAAGTTGTTAGCGCGATTTATAGGGGTATTGATTCCAAGCATTATATCTAACTAGCTTTATATAGTCGCATATTTACACACCTATAACTAACAACCATTTAAAACCATCAGCTAGAGCCATAAATAACTTTGGCATTGTCATTTCAGCGCTTTTCGAAGTTTTCGTTGACTTTCGAACACTTATATACACTATATATGTACTGCAATATATACCATGCCTATTTTAGCACATAATGTGCACATGCACTAGTCTCTTTTCTAGAGCTTTAAAATTTGTTCACTTTGTTGATTTCCCGCTCAATTCATGCGAAATTTACATCCTTCCTTCGAAGGACATCCGATTCAACTAGCAGTCGCTGTCTTATTTCCGTTTTCTTTGTCATTTATATGCAAATCGCTTTTTCGGTTATTTTGCGCCAATCATTTTCGAAATCTTATTTATAGCAGCGTAGCACACATGGAAAAGTACATATATATGTGCATACACATATTCTGCAAATTTCTATATTATACATACACACATGCATATACATTCATACGCTATTGCTCCATTAAACGCCCTTGGCGCCTTGCTGTGTGTAAACGGTCCACCCAAATCCCGTGCCTACTTCGCCTGCGCACAGGCTTGCCACCTTTTTTTCTGCTGATTCACGCATATTTGTGCGGTATGGTTCATTCGTACATTCGTAGATTCCGTCTATCATTCCACTGTTTTGTTTCATTCCATTGCTTTGTTGTCATTGTTGTTGTTTTATGTCCTTTCCCTACTTCGTTTACTATCATTTATTTACGAGCTGCCTGGCCGCCGTAGCTTTGCCATTTGTTGGCTGTCGCTTTTACTATGACCGTTCGTTTGTTTGCCTTTCAACGTGCATACGTATGTGTGTGACTGTGTGTGTATTTGTGTGTTTGCTCGTTTGTCTCGCTTTTAGTTTACTCAAATATTTGCAAATATCTTAACACCCATCTACATTTGCATGCGTGTGAGCGCAATTTTTGACACTTTCGCTGCTGCTAACTTGAGAGTGTATGTGTATTCGTTTGTGTGGCTTTGCGCTTTGTAGCTTTAAGGCTCAACGGCGTTTGTTTGCATAAATATTTGCTTCGAAAGTCAATAGATCATATTGATTTTAAATGTGATTTATCAGTATTATCTGCATTCAAATGTTGATTTTTATTTGCCCAAACTAAATTTCTCGCATGCGATTTTTATTCGTTCTCTTCAAACATTGTTGTTGCTGATTTGATATGATAATTGCGTACAATATTTAATTCGAAAGTTAAATATATAAGCTGTTTGCTAATAAATGGTCGATTGGGAGCAAGCGGTTAACGTTTTTGCTTTTGCATAATAGCTTAAGCCAGTATTTCTTCTGATCTCACATTTCTGGAAACTTATTCCTACAAAGGTGATCCAATTTGTGGTCGCCTCTATAAAAAAAAAATACAGAGACTTCAAATTTAACGGGGAATGTCTCAGATAGTCCATCCGTTTAGTCCAATTTTCGATTACTCATTCGAGCATTTTGACTGGCGAATGACATGCATGCTGTTTTGCTTCAAGGCCTGATGCGAAGCAGGATTGTCCGTATAGACTTCAAACTTTACTTATCCCCACAGAAAAAAGCATAACGGTGTGATATCAAGTGATCTTGGTGTGAAATCGACCGGACCGAAACGTTAAATTATCTGCTCATCGAAGTGTTCTCTCAATATAAATGTCGCTCTTCATTCAGTGCTTTATAAAAAGTGTTACAGTGATTTAGTTGAAATATGCGCCGTTTTGTTTGACAATCTGTTTCCATCTAGACGAAAACTTCATAATACCTCCCTCGTAAAAGCCGCTCTCCTTATTTGCGAAGAACAAGCCTCTTTTGAGTTCAACTTTACACCAACAAGGCTGTTCGCCATGGACAGGAACAGGTGGTAATCACTTGGCGTTATGTCCGGGCTGTATGGTGAATGCGATAAAACCTCCTAGCCGAGCTCCCGCAGCTTCTGTCGCATCATCAATGAAGTGTGTGGTCTGGCGTTGTCCTAGGTGAATACTTCTGGTCGATCGCCTGCTTCAAGCGGTCCAGTTGTTCGCAATATATGGTAGAGTTAAGCGTCTGGCCAAAATTCCCTTCCAATCCCATCAAACGCACAGCAAAACCTTTCTGGCCGTCAATACCGACTTGGCCTATGTTTGGGACGATTCACCGGCCTTCCGACCACAATCGTTTTCGCTTGATATTTTCATATGTGATAAATTTTTCGTCGCCAGTCACCACTCGCTGTAAAAATGGTCGAGTTCGTTCCGTTTCAGCAGCATATCGCAGACGTTGATTCGGTTCTGAAGGTTTTGTTTGCGTCAAATCATGCGGCATTCAAAAGTCAAGCTTTTTTGTGTATCCAGCCTTCTGTAGATGGCTTAAAATGGTTTGGTGACTAACTCCCATCTTCTGGGCGATGTCACGAGATGCCACATGCCGGTCTAACTCGATGTTTTCCATGATTTGATCGGTATTCGTCGTCATAGGTCTTCCGCCGGCTGACTTATTCATGGTGTCGTTTTCACACGCTCTGAATCGTCGAAACTATTTCTCCGCAGTTCGAAGTAATAGCGTACAATCCCCCGAAACACCTTTAATTTCACGGAACGTTTCTCTAGCGGATTTGCCGAAGGAAAACTTCAAAATAGCGCGAATTTCGGCTTTAGTGAACTCCATGTTTACACATCTATAACTGTTGAACGCAATATCCAAACTTGTTTTGTAGGTTATGTCACGACCTTTCAAAGATGTATAGTATTGCCAGATACGAGCTCTGTAGCGCTTTATGCATATCCGCGAAATTCAAAAGACAAAAAGGCGGAAGGGAGACATTTGACAACCTAATGTGTTATTTCTGCTCTCCAATTCTCAGACGGTTGCTGAAGGGGTTTGTAAAAAATATGAAGGCATAGACACAAGATTAAAACTACATAATCAAAGTCGATAACCGATCGACAACGATAACTCAGTAAAAGTTAAGCTCACAATTAGACAGTGTATTTTCGAGAATGAATGCGAAAATTATGTACTCTCTGCCAGCAAACGCAGACCTTATAAGTTTATATGTGATAGACGAAGATTGCCATTCTGCGTGTAAATGCCCAATAATTACTCGGTCCCGCTTAATACATTATCATTTACCGTAATCACTAGAAAGAAAAACTGTAAATGAGGAAGGTTGCACGAAAGTAGCTACTACGCAGACTAATGGTGCTGCAAACGATGGCAGAAAAGTCGAAGCTGTTACAAGCTCATTTATCACCTGGACAAGCGGAGCTCGGCTATGCCGTTGCACGACTCTGCGGACATTTCTACAGCACGAGTACGGCAATGTTATGTAATCAGGCTGTTTGCGTGCACTGTTTTTTATTTTCTTCACTTTTCTTTTTATTTTAAGTAAATTATAATAAATTACGTTAATGAGGCTTTAAGTGAAAAGCACTCTCATAGAAAGTGAGAGCGAGAGGCGTAAAAGAGAGATAATGTGTGGGATAATAACTAATAAAGATGGGGAGAGAAAGAAGGAAAATATATATGCAGCGGCAACTAGAACAGATTGCGGCAATTGTACTGTCGCGAATGTAGTCAAGCTTAATCCGTGTCAGCATGGACGCCAAGGCGCCTACGTAATTTCGTTTCTAGTTCGAGGTGTTTCTTCGCACGAAATGTTCGTGGCATTTGCAGCGTTAAATAGGAAAAATGAACAAGTCTGTTGGGAGATGGATTTTGTTTTTCGCCAGCAGGTATTAACTTTTATTGAGTAGCGCTTGTCTTGTGTTCATCTTTTATGCGTAGCATGCATTTAGGCGCACAACATGTGGGTGCTCTTGTTTATGATGAAATTGCTTTTTAATTGCATTATTAGTATAATTTTTTCACTTTGTTTGACATTCAGGTTGATATTTTGAATAATAAAATATTGTAGACTGAGATGATTAAGAAAAAATATACATTTATGTATTTTAAGACAAAAAATGGTAAATCATTAGTTATACATATATACATATAGTAAATAGCTCAAAATCTGATGGGAACTTTTATAAATATTTGTCTCTCTTTGAACAAAAAAATGTCATTGGTAAAATATATATCTCAAATGGAAAATATTCTCGAATTCTATTTTTAAGTGGAGTTGCCACCTATTTGTAAAAGTAAAATTTTTAAACAAAACAAAATGTTTGCCAAAAAAATCTCTTGAAATAGTTTGAAGCTTGAACGTTAATACATTTGGTGGCTTAGAGTTACCACCTATTCAAACAAAATTAAAAATTTTTTAGAAGTGAAGCAAGTGGCTTTCAACACGTTCTTCGTTGTAAGAGAGCGCTTTTCGAATAATTAAAAAAAATTTTAATTATAAAAAGCGTTGCCATCTATTCGAAATAACTGAATTTAAAATATAATGGCATTCTTTATATGTATTGTCTCTCTTATTTGAACAAAAAATTATTATTAATTTGATATAATAAGTATTTGAAATAGACAATATTCCCGAATACTTTTTTTTGAGTAGAGTTGCCACCTATTTGTAAAAATAAAATTTTTAAGTAATACAAAATTTATGCGTAAAGATAGCCTTTGAAATAGTTTGCACAAATTTTCAATTTGAGTATACTTTATTGTTTAGAGTTGCCACCTGTTCAAAATTAGAAATTTCATAAAAGTGCAGTAAATGCCTTTCAGACATGTTGTTAGAGAAAATTTTTCAAAAAAAAATTCGAATTGTAAAAAGGGGTTGCCATCTGATCAAAATAACTGAATTCAAAATCTGATGGCATTTTTTAAACTATATGTATTGTTTCTCTTATATGCAAAAAAAATTATTAATACGGTTTCATATGTTAATATGAATTTTATTTTTGAGTAGAGTTGCTACCTATGTACATATGTATATACAAAAATTTAAATAATAAAAAATTCATGGAAAAATATTGACTTTGACTTTGCACAAATTTTCGATTTGAATATATTTGTTGCTTAGAGTTGCCACCTGTTCAAAACTGAAAGAGGAAATTGTATACAAATGTCTCTCTGATTTGTTGTTCTTTGTTAAAAAAAGCTTTTCGAATACTTTTCCAAAATAATTGTAATTGTGAAAAGGGTTGCCATCTATTTGAAATAACTGGAGCTGATCAAAATATTATTAATGTAATAAAATAAATTCTGAAAATCTTCAACAGATTCATAATTTAGTAACATTTTATATAATGCCACGTAGCTACTCTTTCATAGTCAACTTGATCCTTTTTCCTTCCACTCCAACCTTGATTATTATATTTCCGCAAACTCAAAACTCTGAGTACCTTACTCTTCCAACATTTTTTCTGTCTATTTTTCATCAAAGCAGAACTACAAAAACAAAGTTTACACTGTTATTCTCATTGCATTACAAAGTGGCCACTTTGCACAACTTTACACCATTTGTGCTCTCGCGGAGCGTTTGATTGATGATGATGCATCACGTGTTGTACTGTGTGGGAGGAAAAAGAAATTAAAATATTGTGTGTCAACAAAGTTTGCGCTCACGTTCTGTAATATTGCCGCTTCCTCTTTTTTGTTTTTTGTATTTTTTTCGCGTTTCAAAAACTGCCAAATGCTGTGCGTCCTTGAAAGCGAAATCTGTGATTGCTACCAAATAACAATGTTTCATATTGATTAAATGTTTTCACTTACATCAAATACACAACCACGCATATATTTATATACGCATACATGTGTGCGTTTCAACTTCCGTTACACATATTTCGCTATTCCCAGCGATAGATTACACATTGTCATATCGATAATGGATGAGGTTGACCCGCTTCCTACAGCTGAAATACAGTGTTTGCTCAATAAATTGATTACACTTCAGTTTCGCCAACTTAACGCTGATATTGTTGGTACAAACACCCATACACTTACTTATATACATATGTATGTAGGTAAATTCATTCATTTTCTGAGAAAATCACTTGACTCTCTGTTTCGGTGGCTTGATTGATTATGTGAAATAAAAAATTGATTTATATTTTACTGTTTAATCGCTGTGGTTGACATAATTTAGAGCTATTGCTCACAAATCTTGTTTCATTAATTTTTATTTTTTGTAAAAATCATAGTTTGAGTGACGTTTCCAATTTAGTATTTCAGTAGTGTGTACGTAGAAGCTTGATTGCTATTGTTAAATTTTAATTGAAATAAACTAGTTCGTAGTTTTTCCTTATTTCTACTGTATTCCCAACAGCTTCCGCTTTTTTCAAAGTCAGTCAATTATTTTTTTAGATAGAGCTTTTCACTCATAGGTCATAACGAACTCGTATCGTATCGAAGTCGAATTTATCCGAATTAGATGTTCGGCCGACGTTACTGAAAACGGAGAACCCCAAAAGTGCTGCTTTCTAAAAATTATGCATTGCTCCTAAAGTAGGAGTGGAAAATTATTTTTTAAAGAATCTTTTTATTCTTTATTGGACACCGCTTACAATGTTATAGCCTAGTTTAAAACAGAGTGCAAGTCCTTCTTCCTTTTCTCTGTTTTAACCAAGTGAAGCCAGGACTTTCTCGGACGACATGTCCATGCCGGAGTAGCCGCTGACTTTTAGTTCCCTGAACTATGTCAATGTCTTCCCGTATTTCATACAGCTCTTCGCTCCATCGACTGCGGTATAAACCGTTGCCAATGCGCACAGGACCATAAATCTTCCGCAGAACCTTTTCTTTCGAAAATTCGTAACGCCGACTCATTCAATGTTGTCATCGTCCATGCCTCTACGCCATATAGCAGGACGGTGATGATGTCTGACTAATAGCGTGTGGTTCTAATCCTGACGGAGCTTTTGGTATTGCTCAATGTCAGTTTACACAGCCGCATTAGTTTTGCGGGGATACCAAATTCAGACATCACGTCTTAAAAGCAGCTTATCTTCGCGCTGTCGAAAGCAGCTTAAAAATCGACGAAGAGGTGATGTGTGTAGATCCTCTTTTCGCGGGCCTTTTTCAAGATTTGGCACATGGTCAATATCTAGTTAGTTATCAATTCGGATCAATTGTAACGTTGCGAGGTAGGCAGCCTGTTTTTTCTTCACTGCGATACGGTACTCCTCATCGTCCCAGCGGTTCTTTTGCCTTATCCGAAACCAATAGTTTCGCTTGCAGCTGTATGCAAGGAGTTTGAAATACCGTCCCACCGCTCTCTTATATCTAGTTGCTGGGGAGTTCTCTTAGAGAGTAAGAGAGCAAGTCAAGTATAAAATCTTTCGGCTGTCTGTTGTGATTTCTAACCTTTCTTGTGTTTGTTGATATGCGTTTTTTTGCTGCACAGAGTCGGGTGCGTATCTTCGCTGCAGTAAGATAGTGGTCCGAGTCATTGCTAAGACCTCGGAGCGTACGCACGTCTAAAACACTGGAGACGTATCTTCCGTCTATCACAATATGATCGACCTGGTTGGTGGCTTTTCGCTCCGAATATAACCAAGTAGCTTGATGCTGGAATCTAGTACTACAGTTAACCATATTTCGGGCCCGGCGAAGTCGATCAGCGTGATGTTTCATCACGGCGGCTTAATTTTCCGACTGTTGTGCCTAACCAACGCAGATAAATATATCTTTGGTCACATAGTCCTTTTCTTCCGTCGGGACTTGGGCGCAAGTCAGCGATATGCTGAGGCAGATTGTGGCTAGACGTTCATCCAGCGGGTGAGTGCCAGAACTCGGTGACGGAGTCTCTCCCCACCATTAATCCCACATCGAATTTGCGCTCCTTTATATGGCCACTGTAGTAAATGCCACAGGCACGTACTCGTCTCAGTCCTTGTCCCGTCCATCGCACTTCTTGGACGGTGGTGATTTTAGCCTTTACTCTTACGAGGATATCAACCAGCTGGGCTGCGGCACCTTCCCAATTTAGGTACCTGCCCTTAAATCGTTACCCTTAATGCGTTTGCCGTGGTCGTTATCAGTTGGGAGGTCTCTCGTCCGAGGCTGTTGTTTCCTTTTCATTGGGGACGTTTTTTTACGTGGCGGATCCCAACCACAGTGGACAATCATGGGTTAAGATGATTCACCTTCTCACTTTAGCACGCCTTCAAACGGATGGTTTTTGGCAACCCAGAGGATACTTGGTCTAAGACCGGAACGCGTGAACTGCTTGAGCCATATATATGAGAAATGTTTCTGGCCAATTCCGAGTGAATTGCTCAGAGAACTTTCCTCACCGCTGATGTACTTATATAAGTGTAAAAATGAATAACTGATTGAAAAAGTCTCATTGAATAATTCGCGATCTCAATTTTGGCATTATTTTTTGGTCTATGGCAAAAAATTTCAACTGAGGTTTGTGAATTTACACTCAGTAATCTTGACTGAATTCGTTTTATTTTTTTGATTTGTTACTTGTTCGAAAGAAAGATTTGTTACTCCCAAATAACTTAGGAAGTTCCCTAAACCTTCAAAGAGGATTGTATTTACATATATAATAACTTCATTCCATATAACCCAGACTATAATATTGGGTCACTATATCCTTTGGATGTACGACTTTGTTGCTAATAAGGAACTTTTTTTTTCAATCACTCATTATATGAACCCACTGAAATTTAATAACGCACTAGATTATCATATCTCCCACCACTTATATGCGTCATGTGAGCCGCTTCATGTATGTATGTAGTTGCCAATTAATTAGTAAATCACAAAATTTATTAATTAAACCGAACAAAGTAAGCGATATTGCCGAGCATAAAGTTTGCCTTGATGGCTTGAAAAATGAGATATTGCAGCTCAGCGCCAACTAGCAAGCACACAAGCCATCTTAAGCTATCAAACACACACACACCCACACGCAAAAACACATATACTCACGCACACACTTGCAACAACCCAGCCAATCACTCACTGATTCGCTCACTTCCTGGCGGCGGCTATAACATCTTATGTTGTTGTATTAAAATCTTGTTGTTTCACATTATTGTTGTTGCTGTTATGTTGTAGTTATTGTTTTGTGTCTTGTTTACTTCTAACATTTGGCTTGGTTATCATGTTGCATGTTGCCGATAGTGCTGCTTGCTGTTGTTGTTGTACATCTTCGGTTTTAATTTCTGTGCATTCCCCGCTCGCTGCTCGTTTAACAAACAACAACTACAGCGACAACAAGGAAAAATGAAAACACTGAAGTATAGCAATAATAATAACAACATATAACCCAAGCAATTTAGACAAAGTAGACTCAAGAGAATATCCTTCGCCCTCACTCGCTCACTCACTCATTCACTGACAACTTACCGACGCACACCGCTTGCTCGGATGCAACGCACGAGCTACTCCGCTCCATGGTGTTGTGTTACTGTGGCAACAGACAACACCAAACAACGGGCGTGTGTGCTATGTGCCGCCTACAACAACAGCAAATGACAAAATCCCGGGCTGTCTGGTCCGTAGGTGTTGAAAAATAAAGTCATATTTACTTGTGTTACACACGTATTTCGGTGGATATAAAATAAGAATGGAAACTGAAGAGATTTAATGGCTCTGTCCATATGGAGTCCTTGGAGGATAGTTATGCCGCACACGCGTGTGTCAGTGTGTGTGTGCGTTTGTGGTTTGCTTGAAAGCGTAATTGAAGCTTCTTGTTAAATATTTTGCTTGAACTTGTTTTAAGAAAAACAATCGTATGACTTTGTGTGTGTGAGTGCGTGGGTGTCGGAGTCAATAGTGCGGTCACTTATGTGGAATGAGCTAGAAATTTATACTCTATCGTCGCTTGTGTTTCAATTCTCCAGCGTCTATACATGCTTGGTTGCCACCGCAAAGCAAGAAGTCCTAGCTAAGCTACTGCCAGATATGAAGTATCCGTGACGCCAGGCTAAGTGAGTCTTAGAGTTTACCGAAGACTATTGAGTTATTTACAGACACATTTGCGAAAGGCAGGCAATTAAACTTTATTGTTCTAATGATATTTATTAAAGGTGGGCATAAAAGCTTTGAAGAAAATCAATCGATTTATGGCAAACTCCGATATTTTTTGCAGAAATCTAATTTCTTACTTCAAACGTCACGTTTTCCTTCGGACTATTCACTGTAGGACAATTTTGTAACCACGACAAGACACAATGTGCGTAAATCGTCGAGAATAATGTCGATTAATTTTATTGATTCGATAAAATTTTGTCTACTCTAACTTTAAAAAGTTTTAAATATATTGTTTTTGTAATCTGGGTGCCATTTGGTTTGTTCGTGCAAGTCACAGATCGTCGAAGAGTTCACAAAAGGTCGATAAACGTATAAAAAGCGGTTTTGTCTCTTCAAATGACACATGCACGCTTCATATTGCCCGCTAAAGATACACCTCTTTCGGAATCATGTCCAATTAGCATTATCTAACTTTAATGGACTTGCGGAGCAGTACGCCTACGTACTTAACCCGGCTGATTTATCTTTTATTTGGCCTTGGGGAACCGCCGTTAGGTATTACTTACTTCCCAGGACCATGCTGGGCAAGAAAGGCTCTTTGAAAACTCCCTGCGGGATTATTAAGCTGGTCTTAAGCTTGCCGTTCTCTTATCTTGAGTTCTTGGATCGCTATTGCGACCCACTTTTTCATTTTCGCCCATACCAGCTTTGATGCAGCATTTGGCTTATAATGTTGTCAGGCGTCATCCTCTGGTTTATTAATCTTTGCTTGATAGTTCGCTTCAACATTTGCGTCAGATGAAATTTTGTCACCCCGTCTTGTCTCTCAATCCAGGTTGGTACGTTTTTAATGAGCTTGTGCGTCTATCTTAATTTTTCTGCCGCATCCCATTGCCTTTGTCACTCTTCGAGGCTCATCTGTCTCTCCTCGGTCGCCAGCCGTTAGACGCCTATTCATAGTTTCAGATATTAAATACAGCGGCATAAGACCAGATATGATACTGGTCGCTTCATGTGAGACCCTTCTAAACGTACAGGCCACTCTAATGGCACATAGCCTGGACACTGCCTTATTGGCATTTGTTTTTGGCGCAGTGCTTTTCCCCATATAGGAGCCGCATACATCATTGTTGACTGTCTGACTTTAGCTGGCAGGACTCTCTCAGGGCTTTGACTAGGGTCACGAGTGTTAGCCATTATTCTTGACGGGGCTACTGTCACTGAAGCTGCCTTTCCGCAGGCTTTTCCCACATACGCTTTGAAATTCAGCCTCGTATCAATCAAAACACCAAGGTATCTCAGGGAGTTTTGTGCTGTAATTTTGTATCCATCGATATTTAAGGTGACCATTTCTAGTTTCTTACTGTTCGTGACAAGAACCGCTTCCATCTTTTCTACGGCCAGCTGTAGCTTAGTTTCCGTGAGCCAATCCTTAATTTTTGCTGTGGTCGCATTGAAGATGTTTTGAATTTGGGAGAGTTCTTTCGCAACGATCGTCACAGAAATGTCGTCCGCATAGGCAATTATTTGAGCGTCTTTTGGTAGTATATTCCATAGACCCAATACGGAGCCCTGCGATATTCCACCTGTCACCACGTAGCTTTTTGGACCAGCTACTCGTGATGTAGATTGAGTCATTTGTGACAACGTTAAGCGTAAATGAAGTGTTCGAATTTCAGTTAGCCCGCACAAACGATGGACAATCCAGGATTGACGGTCAGGAACGTTTTGTATGTACTAGGTGAGATTCTCAGGCAAGTATTTACGATTCCATTGGTTCGGATTGTCAACAATAAAAACGTCTGAAGGAAGCAATCGCCCGAAAAGGGCCAATAGGAGGGGAATTGTGTTTCTTACGCAGGGAGGCATCCACTATGAGCTCCTCGCTTATGGCCAAACTCTTAGTTAGGAACTATATTGTCAATAATTGGAGTGGAGGTTTCCCTCTTCTTCTGCTTCGCCTGGCAGGTGCTGCGTTGAATATTCTTAGAGCTGAAGTGTTTTCATCCATTCCGACGGCATGACCTACATAGCCGCTGTCACTAAATTCGCTGACCTATGTCAGTCTCGTCGTATATCTCATACTGCTCATCGTTCCATCGGCTGCGGTATTCACCGTTCCCAACACGCAAAGAACCATAAATCTTCCGCAGAACTTTGCTTCCTTAATGCCGACTGATCAGATGTTGTCATCGTTAATGCCTCTGCACCATATAGCAGAGCGGGGATGATGAGTGACTTGTAGAGTTCGGTCTGTGCAGGGTTGAGGGGACTTAACTTCTCTATTGCCTACTCCAGTCCAAAGTAGTGTCTTTTAGCAAGAGTTATCTTTCATCTGCCCGATTCAAATAAATATCTGAGCCTTTAACTTGATGAATATTCTTTGCTTCAATAAAATCCTTATCTTCAGCGTATTAACTTCTCCTTGCACTGGCTAATTGGCACCACACTTATGTGTATTCATCACATTGGCTTATGCTCGCACCTACTCCAAAATAAATTGGGAAAATGTAATTCTTTAATACAGTAAAACTTGACAGACATCAAAATGCCAATTCTTAACCTCCCAACAGGCGTTTGATTGAATACCTTGTTGCAGCTATCCAACGAAGTTCTTATATTCAAATCATTCCTGCACTATTGAGTACTCCAGGGAAATTTGCTTGCATGTACGGAACTCTTGTTGCCCGTAGTAAGATAGACAAATAGACCGGAACACATGCACTCACAAGAGACCACACACTACAAACGTGCAACAACCCTGGAATAGCTGTATCCACACAATGAGCCATAAGATGAGTAGAAAGACACTAGCTCTAATGTACTCATGTGCATATATAATAGAACAACAACAAAAACTATAGTTTGGGTTTTGCAAGCACATAGACGACAAAGTGAGACGTGTTGCAAGGAAACTAATAAACCGTAAAATAGCATTGAATAGCAACAGCCGGAGCACAATACGAGCAGATAGTGCCATAATCCATAGAAATGTCGGACTACAAGCATGGCAAATATAGCAGGACTCCACCTTGGTGTGGTGCCTTGGGCGGAGGGTGGCTTTGCACCGGCAGACAGGCAGCAAGTTGCAGCTACCGTTGCTACCAGCGCCATAAATGGAGACAAAGGGTATAAAATATCCATTGAATTTCAATTTGATAGTAACTGTAAAGCATATACTTGCAGGGAGATCGATGTGTGTGTGTGTGTGAATATGTATGAAATAAAGGTGCCTCCTGTTGATTCCCAGCACTGGCCAAATGCTTTGCCGACGACGACTTTATTTAAAGCCAATTGAGGATACTGTAAAGGCAAAATGTGGACAATAAGACCGAAATCGAAATGAGATGACTCCGGCTGTAGCAAAATGAAATGTCTGAGTGCCATATAACGGTACAAAGCGAACATGCATGGCATGTATGTACGTATGTGTTTGCAAGTGCTTGCAAGTAGCACAAAATTGGCTCAAAAAGTATGGCGCTTTCATAGCAAGAGTTCTTAAGGCGTTATAACGGAAGCCAAGATATGAATTTCTGTGGAAAACAGTGTAACTTATTTTCAGCCCAAGATATTTGTGTTTACGAGGGCGGACATTATAATGCATGTCTTTTTGTTAAATTAAGATATTTGTTACGAAAGGTGGGCTTAGTTGCAATAAATCTTTGGTCGTTGGCTGAAATTCTCGAGGGTAAAGTTAAAACTGCCTTTTCAGATATTCGGGCGAGTTTCTCCTTCAGTTTGTTGTCAGCGACTTCATTTTGTCAGGAAATTGATGAGACTTATAAGCCTTAGGCTGTCTTCGAACAATTAATAACATTTTTACCAAGGTTTCTTTCATCATTCGAGCACGCTGGAAGAATTCCGACTACTTGCGGTCACTGGTTTTAGCTCGAGAATTCATATCTTCGAACTTGGCGTTCGTTAGATCGAAATTTTCAAATCGAATTAGAACAGCTCCTTAGAAAAAAAGTTGTAAAAACAAGTACCAAGAGTAAGCATCTAAAGAAGACATTGTATCTTGACGATAGTGCTAATCTAGGTGGTTTCAATTAAATATGGTATTGATATAAGAACTCGGCAGAACTGTGGGAATGCTTCTTGGGTCCCCTTGCGATCTTAGATCGTGTGCTTAAAATTTTAAACCTTTTGATAGATCCTTAGTTTAAGGGTACATTTGGTTATACATTCCGTCCATGGTAATTTGCACTTGATTTTAACGAACTCCGTTGAGTATTATCAGAACGATCTTTGAAGTGGTTTCTTAAGCTGAAATGAGTAATGAGTGGAACATTCAGAGTCTGTATCGAATAGTATCTCTGTAGTTGTAGTGTTTCTAACAGGCGTCCGTGTAGCCAGGTAAAGTGTAGCCAGATCCTTCTCAACCTGATTGTTCCAACAGAGTGGAGGTCTTCTTCTTCTTCTCCTGCTTCTCCCGGCGGGTACTGCGTCGAATTTTCTTTGTCATATTATACTTACCGACGACTACCGAGAAACACTATTAAGTTCGTAGTGGGGATCAATTGTGAGAATTTAGTCTCAAGAATTGAATTGGGTAGGTGACCTCAGCATCGAGCGCTTATAATATAATGGGTTGTCAAAAAAGTCTTGCGGTATTTTTATTGAATCATTTAGTGTGGCACCCATACATCGAGCTTCTAAGTGACTCCAAGCTTCTTCAAATGGTTTATAACGGTTTGATGACTACTATGCCGGTCTCCTTCGACCAATTCCGGCCTTCTGGAGCGTGGCTCATCTTCGACCACCTATACACCAGAACGAAAACGTTGAAACCATCGTTGTGCAGTGGAAATGGAAACTGTATCGGGTCCATAAACTTCACAAATTTTATTGGCGGCTTGAGATGCATTTTTGCCTCTATCGTAGTAGTACTGTAAAATATGCCGTATTTTCTCTTTATTTTGCTCCATGTTTGCGATGCTATAACTCACGAACGACTTAAAAGAAACGACGAAGGTATTGCATGACCCGATGCGACGAATAAAACTAGAATTACGCGCTTTCAGCGCCAACTAGCGAAAATACCGCAAGACTTTTTTGACAACCTAATATCTTACGTTGACTTTAGTTTTAAATTTTATACCTCCTCATGAAGTACTCGATGTCCAAAGCACAAGTAATTTTTGAACACAGGATATTTCATGAATTTGTTGGATCTTGTCTGGTTAAGAAATTATTCTCTGGGTAAGAGCCTTTTTTTTTTTCTTATAACTGGATTGTTAAAGTTGCTCGAAATCAAAGATTTTTGAGTTGAGCTTCATCAAGGAAGATCTTGCAGAGCGAAAGCTTGTTGTTTTTTGCTTAACCGAAACTGGATTGTTAAAGTATAAGGTGGCTCGAAACCAAAGACTCTAGAGTTGAACTCCGTCAATGAATATCTTGTAGAGCGAAATCTTGTTTGCTGCTTTCTTAGGCTTCAAACTGGAATAAATCCCTGACTTAATAAGCTGTCCTCGTAATAAGGGTTTACGGGAAGTGAAATATAAACAAGTTAATAAAATTGCAAAGAAAATATACAATTGTTAGGGCTGAGCGAAGTTATTTCACGAAAATTATTTTGTGTACTTGCTGGCAATAGTTTATTTTATTTTATGAATGTGCCGAAAAATATCCCAACGTCATAATAAAGCTATTACATAAGCATATGTATATGAGAATGTGCAGTCGTAATGAAAGAGAACGGTCGTGTGTGGGAAAGCGAAAAATATGAAAAATATTCAATATTTATTTGCAAGACCTTAAACGGAACTGCCAAAGAAGTTGGTTCTACTCTTATATATTTTACATACATATATAGGTATTCACATACAGCTATGGACAGAGATTTAGCGCACTTGCATTCATAATTAGAAATATTACCGTTACTTTTAAGAGAGCGATATTTTCACGAATTTGTTATTAGTAGATTAATACTGCTTCTGTCGCCTCTTTAAATGCGTGGAAAATAACCGTTATCATTTCCCCTCAGATACCGTTAATTTGTTTTTGTTAAATTTCTTCATAAATTCGTTGGACAACGATTTAGCGCACTTATAGTTTTCGGTCATTAGTTGTGTTTGGTCCAACAAAGAATTAATCACAGTTGTGAACTTGTATTCAATAGTTTTAGTAATATTACAAATTTTAATAAAATGGCTAGAGAGAAATACTTTTCGATTGAAAAAAGAAAAATTATTTGGGACCTTTACAAAAACGCTACAAATCAAGTAAAAATTGCGCAAAAAGTAAAATGTCCGAGAAAAATGGTGTACAATGCCATCAAAAATGTTAAGAGTGATCCAAATTTGTTAAAACAAAACAAAGCTCGTAAGGCTCCCACTCGCAAAACAGCCCCCCGCGAGGATAAAATAGTTCTTAGAAAGTGTAAAGCTGATCCTTTCGAATCCTCACGCGCGATTATGGTCGAAGTAAATGCAGAATTGGACTTAAACGTGTCAAGCAGACTAGTACGAAGACGTTTAAATGAAAATAATTTGTATGGACGTGTGAGCAGAAAAAAACCGCTATCGTCGAAAAAAAAATATTAAAGCGCGTTTGTCATTCGCTCATAGCCATAGATCAAAAGATTTAAATTTTTGGAAAAGGATATTTTTTTACGGACGAAACTAAAATAAACCGGATTGGTCCTGATGGTAAAACCTTTGTACATCGTGAAAAAAATCAAGAAGTCAATCTAAGGTACACCAAAACGACCGTAAAGCATGGGGAGGAAATTTAAAAGTATGGGAGTCGTTTTCATGGCGCGGAGTTGGACCCCTAGTAAAGATAGAAGGGAATATGGATAAATTTGCATACCTTAATATACGGAGGAATACAATGGAGCCATATTCCTATGATATTATGCCTATAAACTGGATCATTATGAACGACAACGATCAGCAAATGTGGTAAAAAAACTAGCTTGCGCAAGAAAAAATTCTACTTCTCGATTGGCCAGCGCAAAGTCCTGATCTAAACCCAATCGAAAACTTGTGGAATGATGTCAAAGAAAAAGTTGGGCAAAGAAAATTTAAAAATTGCGACGAGCTTTGGGCAGGAGTACAGGAAACGTGGAACTCTATTCCTTTGGACAGATACCAAAGGTTAACAGATAGCTTGCCACGCAGATGCGAAGCGGTGATAACGAATAACGGTTATTCCACTAAGTATTAACCAAGTTCGATATAATATCAGAGAAATTTCACGGCACGTGTTAATAATAATTATTTTTCCTTACTGATCTTTTAAAGTGCGCTAAATAGTTGTCCAAGCCAATTTTGACTTAATAATTTAAACTGAACAAAACGTTGTATTTTTATTATAGAAAACTAAGAAATTTTGAACTATTTTAGTATTTAGTGAAGTAATAAATAGTTTTTTTACATTATAACGATTCTACTTTCTTTAAATATAACATTATTAAGTATCATATTTCACATTAGGAAAGTGCGCTAAATCTCTGTCCATAGCTGTATACTACCTTATGCATATTGCTTAGATACACAAATCAGACATCAAAAGCTGCAAAATGCTTGTGCAAGTTCGCTATTTGAGAAGAACTTCAATTTCTACACAACATAACTATGCAAGTACACACGTTTCTGCCGTATACCGTTATGCGAAAATATATGCGGTAGTTACATAAAATATTTAAAGAGCAATCGCGCAACACAAACACCAACTTAAGTGCGGCAAAGTGGTAAGTAAACGTTGCTGCTTCGCAACCAACTCACATGTGGTGAATTTAAGAGCTGGCAGGGGGTTGCGGAATTTATACCCGTTGCCTCGTAAGCATAAAAGGGAAGCATTTTTTTTTTTCAAATAATATATTATGTCAGAGCAGCGCAATTCGCAAAAGTTAATGGCGGTAGGCAGTTGCGAAAGGCATCTTAAGGGGGTATTCTACTCTAGAATTTGAAAAATTCGATTTTTTTTTCATATAATTAAAGTTACCCTTAAGAACATGTCCTCCAAAGGATTTTTAAAAATTAAAACTATTTTAAGAGCTACAGTTACTTTAGGGACTCAGTTTCTAGCCCGGTTCGGTTTGACTCACTTTTTTAAACGCGGTTTTCTCTAAACTACTTTTTTCCACACGATACCGGCATTATCTCAAGTTCTATACAACCTATTTACTTGAAATTTTGTGTGAACCTTCTTTATGTAATCCTTTATCGTTCCTACCAGTATAGTGTCAAAATTTTTATTTTTAATATTTTAAAAAAATTCAGTAATTTCAAAAAAAAGCGTAAAAAATGATTTTAATTTTCAGGCAGTCGCCATTTAAAAAAAAAAAATTTCGTGTTCCCTGAGGTAGGGATATAATAGCATCCTTACTGATTAAGAATTTATTTTGAGTCAGGATCAATGTCACCAGGATGCACCATTTTTTTCACCTGTTTTTTTCGTAAAAAATGATTTTAATTTTCAGGCAGTCGCCATTTAAAAAAAAAAAAATTTTTCGTGTTCCCTGAGGTACGGACTATAACAGCATCCTTACTGGTTAAGAATTTCTTTTGAGTCAGGATCAATGTCACCAGGATGCGCCATTTTTTTCACCTGTTTCTACCCCCGCGTCCCCCCTCTAACTATTTTAATTTTTAATATTTTTTTGTTAATTTTTTTTCTGTATTCTTAAGATGTCAATAAAAACACCATAAAAACTGGATAGTAAAAATATTTTTTTTATTTTTTTTTATAAAATATTTATTTATGGTATTTTTGGTTTATGTAGGGCGTTCTCAGTGCTCCCAAATGTAGGCAACGCTTTTTTGATGGTGTGTTTTCCTAAGCATTTTTTTAATTTCATTTTTATTTTTATCTAAAATTAGTAATAGGGGATGTGACAGAACTACTCGAGGTGTTCTTGATTCTAAATCATAATCAAAAGAAAGTATTATGACATCGAAAAGGTTTTTTGATCTCTTTCCACTCTTCTTCTTCAATACTGCGGTAGACACCACTTACGCGGTTATAGCAAAGCTAACAACAGCACACCAATCGTTTCTTCTTTCCGCTATTTGGCGCCAATGCGAGATACCAACTGCAGCCAGATCCTTCTACACCTGATCTCTCCAACGAAGTGGAGACCTCAGTGGAGGTCTTCCTCTTCCTCCGCTACTACCGGCGAGTACTGAATTGAAAACTTTCAAAGCTGGCGTGTTATTTCCATCCTAACGACATGACTTAGTCAGCACAGCCGCTGTCTATGTATGTCAATGTCTATGTACATCACCTACATTTCATCGTTCCATCGACTGCGGTGTTCGCCGTTGCCAATGAGTAAATCGTTCCGAGAAACTTTCTCCCGAAAACTCGTAAAGCCGACTCATCAGATACGTCATTGTCCATTTCGCTCACCCTGGCGTTGTTGACATCATGGCGGGGGCAGCTCTCGTAGGTGCACTCCAAGCGCTTATAAAAACATATTTGGTCACATCGTCCTTTTCTTCCGTCGGGGCGTGGGCGCAAACCAGCCATATATTGAAGAACATCGCTTTAATGTGGATTGTGGCTAGACGTTCATCCACTGTGGTGAATGCCTGAACTCGGCGCCGGAGTCTCTCTCCCACCACGAATCTGCGCTCCTTAATTTGACCACGATAGTAAATGCCACAAGGACTTACTCAATTCTTGTCCCGTCCGCCGCACTTATTGGATCTCGCTTCATCTTGGCAGTGATGTCAGCTTTTACTTTTACGAGAACATCAAGCCAGCTGGGCAGTGGCACCTTCATAATTAAAGACCGGACATTCTAGGTACATGTCCTTAAATCGAAATCCATAATGTGTTTGCCATGGTCATTATTAAAAGGGTGATCGCCGGTCCGAGGCTGTTGTTTCTTTCTCTTGGGGGGCGTTTTTTACGTGGCGGGTTCCAAATCCACTCACAACCCTGTGGAGGGGAGGTTTCGCCTTCTTACTTTCGCTCACCTTCAAACGAATGTTTTTTGGCTACCCAGAGGATACTTGGCCTAGGACCGGAAGTCGTTAGCTGCTTCAGTCATATGTAAAAGAATCGTTTCAGGCCACTCCCAATTGAATAGCGTTTAGAGAACTTTCCTCACCTCTTCTATGATTAAAGACTTTCATTTATCATATCTTCGGTGCTTTAATCAGAATGGCGATAACTCATAGCGTAAATCAACTTCTAAAGATTTTATAATAGCTAAAGTTATTAGAAAACGGCGTGCCTATAAATAATGATACTTTCTGTTTAATGATTTTTTTCTGTTTAAAACAACAGGAAATATGTAACTAAAACACCTCTACCATAGCTGGCAAAGAAGAAGCGTCTTTTTAACGCAACTTACATAGCTGATGTTATACAGATGTTATCATCATCGTCCATAAAAATATAAATTAATTAATCTTATCTTTAATCATTTTAAAGCGGTGGCCATATTTCAATCGCTTTACTAGCGCCACAAGGCAAAATCTGCAACTCAAAGGACAACCGAGGCTATCTCTCTATCTCTTATGTGTGTAAAAAATACAGTAGCATATTAAAAAATGTATACCGTTTGAATAAAATATGAACACAAAGGAATTTTATTAAAACCACCCGCAATCTTTTGCGCTACTGCCACAACACACAGCTTAACCGCAAGACTTTGCAAACTGCAAAAAAAATAAAGAAATAGCAGTAAACTACAAAAGTAAAAGGAACATAGCGGAGAAATTTAGAAAATGTATGCGCGTATGTGTGTGCAAGGCAACAAACGAACGCGCAATAACGTAAACACAACTAATCGCCACAGTTGCCGTATAATCCACCCTGGCAAACAGCAAACAGCAAACTTAACCACAACAGCAACGCAGCTGAACATATGTATGTATACATATAGTATATACAAGGACTGTCGCAAAAGAAACAGAACTTTCTAAATATAACTGTTTCTGGTGGCGCCACCTATTGGTGGGTATATGAAATAAAAAGTTTGATCTCTTGTTGACATTTCGTAAAAATTTTAAGACAATTGGACAACTACAATCGATTTTATCGATCAAAAAGTGACAGTAGCTTTTGGTCATCGGTCGTAAAATGCATTTTGTACAAAGATCAAATATTAAAATTTGTTTTAAACTTGGGAAAACGTTTACTGAAACATTTCAAAGGATGAAAAAAGTTTATGGTGATCAGTGCCTATCCCGTAGTAATGTGCATGAGTGGTTTAAGCGATTTCCAGAAAGTCGTGAGGACCTCTGTGACGATCAGAAGTCGGGCCAAAAAAAATCGTCTTCAGAAGTCAAAAACAAAGACAATGCTGATTTGTTTTTACGATTCCGACGGTATTGTACACCGAGAGTTCGTCCCATTTGGCCAAACAATTAATGCTATGTTTTACCTTGGTGTTATGAAGCGTCTTTTGTCACGCATTCGTCGTGCTTGACCATAATACCGTGAAGCAGGGTCCTGGCGTCTGTTGCACGATAATGCGCCGTGTCTTCGGTCGACGTTTGTCACTGATTTTTTGACAAAACACTCCATACTAACAATTAATCTCACCTGATCTGGCACCCTGTGATTTTTACCTATTTGGAAAACTTCATTTGCCCATGAAAGGACACTGGTTTCAAGACATTTCAGCTATCCAAAAGGCGATGACCGATATTCTCAAGAGCATTCCGAAAAATGACCTCAAACACTCATTTGAAATGCTAATTGACCGAGCTAAACGATGTATCGAAGCACAAGGAATCTACTTTGAATAAAAAAAAATATAACTTTCGAAAAATATTAATTTTTTATTGTTTTTTTTAACAGTCCTGTTTCTTTTGCGACAGAACTTGTATATAGTATATATAGTAGTATAGTACAGTATATATATTGTAGGTATGTATATGTATATTATGTCTAAGCATACGAGTATAAATAAATGGCGGTTTGGGTAATTAGAGGTCGCTGTTTAGCCTGATGTAGAGTCAGAAAGTCAAAACATTTGCAGAAAAGAAAACGGTTAAGTATGTGCGCCAGGATTGGTAAAGCAAGTCCTTGTTCTGAAGTCTGAGTATCCAGTGTAGTTTCTATCAAAACTAATATAATTCTGCTGTGCTGTCTGTGTTTAGTTTTTTTTAATCAGCATAACCCCAGAACCTTTGATAACTGTGGATAATGGCGCCACAAGCTTCCCAGTTTCAGAAATTTTCGATTATTTTCTGCCAAATTTATTGACAGAAACACTGCTTGTGTATAGTGCATATGCTAGTCGTAACAATCCCATAAGGAAATACCCATATATTACAAGCTATGGACTACAGGAGCTCTGGAGCTATAAGACCCAACAACTTCTTTTAAAGCAGAACATAGATAAAATGCTCGATGTGATGAGGTTTCTGTTGTAACATTTGAGTTCTATATAAGTGAGATATAAGATGAGAAAGGGTTTAGTAGACTCCACTTAAGATGAGATTATGTGAAAATAGCGATACGTTCTACCATGGGTCTATTGCACACTTTTTTTCTTATCATCACCTTATCCACCCCAAGCACATTGAGTAAGTCTTACTAACGAAATAAGAAAATATATTCGAAACAGGACAGTTACAATTTTTTATACTCTTGCCACATGTTGCCATAGTATAATAGCATAATCTGTCCGTCCGTCCGTTCGTGCATGCTGTAACTTGAGTAAAAATTGAGTTATCTTGATAAAACTTCGTATGCACCTTTCTTGGCAAAAAAAAAAAAAACAAGAAAAAACGTTAACTTCGGTTGCACCGAAGCTAAATACCCTTCACAGATGCATTTCTGTTAGTAACTAGTTGTTCAGTTTGTATGGAAGCTATATGCTATAGTCAACCGATCTGAACAATTTCTTCGGAGATTACATTGTTGCCTTAGAAAATAATATATACCAAATTTCGTGAATATATCTTGTCAAATGTGAAAGTTGTCCATACAAGAACTTGATTCAGATCGTTCAGTTTGTATGGCAGCTATATGCTATAGTCAACCGATCTGAACAATTTCTTCGGAGATTACATTGTTGCCTTAGAAAATAATATATACCAAATTTCGTGAATATATCTTGTCAAATGTGAAAGTTTTCCATATAAGAACTTGATTCCGATCGTTCAGTTTGTATGGCAGCTATATGCTATAGTGGTCCGATATCGGCCGTTCCGACAAATGTGCAGCTTCTTGAAGAGAAAATGACGTTTGCAAAATTTCAAAACGATATCTTAAAAGCTGAGGGACTAGTTCGTATATATACAGACAAACGGACAGACGGACAGACGGACAGACAGACGGACATGGCTAAATCGACTCAGCTCGACATACTGATCATTTATATATATACTTTATAGGTCTCCGGCGATTCCTTCTGGGTGTTACAAACTTCGTGACAAACTTAATATACCCTGTTCATGGTATAAAAACAAAACAATGACGCGTACATGGATGGACGTAATCGGATCACTGCCACGCCCAAAAACACCGTTAATCGAAAACCTCTAAAGTGCCATAACTAAAACACTAAATTAAGTTATAGATAGACCTGTAATTTGGCAAAGGGGATCGCTGTGGACAAAATATATTGCAAAAGTGGGCGTGGCCCGCCCTCTAATATCTACCTAAATCTAAACCACTAAAGCTACAACAACCAAATTCGCTTAGCGCAATTACTACAGTGTAAAAATGGATGAAATCGGATGATAACCCCTCTCACTGCCAATATAACGGTACTGCTGAAAACTACTTAATGCGCGATATATCAATAACTAAATACACTATATACTATACATTTAACTTTACCCGCGAGGTGGTATGTCAAGGTTTTAATGGAGCCGAGTTCAAAATTGAATGATGAGCGTGACACCGCCCACTTTTAGGTGAAAACACATATCTCGAGACTGGTCCGACAGATATCAGAGTGAAAATGGGTGAAATCGGACTACAGCCACGTCTACTTGCCCTACTTGAGAGAGCGTGCTTTTCTTAAAACGGTGCATATTTGTCGGTTGAAAACTCGCCTTAGATCTCGTATAATTAACGTGCCTTATGTATCTGCCTTAAATCTTGGCTTTAATCTTTGCAAGCTGCAAGAGTATGAAATGTTCGGTTATACCCGAAATTACTTTATTGTACTTGTTGTGTTTGTTTTTTTTACCGCTTAGTTGTTCAAGTAACATTTCCAGATCACAGCTATGTTACCATGTTTCCAGAAAGCATCTCTACCACTTGATTTCATGGAAGACCGGTTTGTATAACCGGAACAGACTCAAATTTGTATCTGCCCAAAGACTATCCTCTTTATAATTTGGGTAATGTTTTCCCGCTACAACAACAAAACCATTCCATACCGAAAGTCTTTTCACGTCTATTTTTGTTGATGGTTTGCTCTCCTAACGAGGTTGTCTCGCTCGTTTACAAGTTCCAACATCAATCATGTGAAGGTCAATTCATTATTTGGCTTGAAGTTTGTTTAACAGCGGTGATGGAACCTGATGGTTTCCAGTGGTTGGTTTACCAAAATAAATCCGCCTAGATCGAAGATGTTTTATCTGTTATTAACAGTCAGTTAACGAATAAGTATAAACAGCATACAGAATAAAACAAACTTACATATGTACAATAATATATGTGAGTATATAATTCTGTAATCAATTCCACGATTTCCTATCGCCACAAGCTTATAACTTGTTTATATTTCAATACATGATATACCTACATCTATACCTGTATCCGTCTTCCCTAGGATATGTTAAATGCATAAATATTGGAAATTGTTGTGCCACCGTTAACTAACCACCAAAATAAATATTGACAAGTATACGAGAACAGTTGATTTACAGTTATGTATGTATAGAGAAATGTGTTTCTTACGCAATTTTACAGTTATCAGCTGTATTTTTTTCTGTTATTTATTTGTATTATTCCTTTTAACTATTCTCGTAACATTTTTGTGCCATCAGCATTTCGTTCGCTTTTAAAAACCTACAACTAATGTCTTTTCCCTTAACACCTTTTTCTTTTCATACGCCAATGAGACTACTCATCGCTTAAAAATATCCTCATATTGGTCAACCAGCCGCTCAAATGTATTATAAAGCTGCCTAATGCTCTCAATAAGACGCACAAACTGCGAGAGTGTGGTGGCGAGAGATTTAGAGAGGAAATTCCATAAAAGCGATGAAGAAATTTACGCAGTCTGTGGTCAGCATAAAATAACTCCCACGTAGAGTGTTTAGCAATTTTATTACTTTTTCATTTACGCTTCAAGTGTTTCGAGAAACTTTTCGCATTGCATTATTTTTCTTGTAATTTATTTTATTTTACTTTTTTATTGTTGGTGTTTTTTTATTGCCTGTGATCGCCGTAGGCTGTGAATTTTCGGCGCCTTAAACTTGAATGTCCGATATGATTCCAAGTAATCAGTGAGGGTGGTGGATACAGCCCCGTTAAATGGCGAATCTACAACGAGGCAATGAAAATAATTTCAACAATTGACAGATACATTTAGTCTCGCAAAGTATAGTCAATCCAAAAAATGCGATTTAATCGCATATTTCTTCATGCACTTTACGCAGGATTTGTTTTTAGTGATATTTGACCGATTTTGTATCTAAAATTTTACCAATTTAACCAAGATTAATGTGGAGAGTTAGTTCTTAGTTAACTTGGAAAGTTTCCGTAATGCCTTTTCTATAAAATTTAGCTCCATATGCTCAAGTAGGCAATATCAGCCTTGTGTACCGAGCTATCTGCATGCTCCATCCGTCTAGGCGTAATCTGAGGTGCAACAAATTATAGAATCTAACACGAAAACTACTATGTTTTTGTTTATATATATTATAGCATGTTTCCAAGTAATTGGGAGAAAAACTGCCAAGTTTTGCCTTTTGAGAGTTATAAATTCGAGTTTTCGGTTACCTAGATCCGATTATCATCATTGAATATTGAAAACTAGCAACTGTCTCTTATTTTGTCTCTTGCACCGAGACTCTGTTTGATCTTTCTTAGCGACATTAGGTAATGTGCTCTCTGTGAAGATAAATGAGTTCAAAAGCCTTATGCTCGAATCTGCAAATTCCTACGCAATCTAGAAGTAGGTGTTCGAAATTTCCAACTCTATGTGGTAGAACTGCCAGTTTGCACAAAAAACTATGGTCTTCTCTCATTATCGGCGTAGAAAACTGCTTATGCGGTTATAGCCGAGTTTATAACAGCGCTTCAGTCGGTCTTTCTTTTCGCAGTTCAACGCCAGTTGGAGATTCCAAGTGTAGCCAGGTCCTTCTCCGCCTTTCTTTCCAACGGAGAGGAGGTCTTCCCCTTCCTCTGCTTTCTTCGGTGGGTACTGCGTCGAGTACTCTCAGAGATGGAGTGTTTTCACATGATCTAGCCAGCATAGCCACTGTCTTTTAATTTGCAGATTCCATCGACCGAGGTATTCGCCGTTGCCAATACGCAAAGGTACATAAGTCTTCCGCATAACCTTCCTCTCGGCAACTCATAACGCGGACTCACCAGTTCTTGGTCATCGTCCATGCCTGTGCACCATATAGCAGGACGGGTATAATTAATGATTTTTAGACTTTGTCTGTGTTCGTTGAGAGGGGACTTTACATCTCAATTGCCTACTCCGTCTGAAGTAGTAGTTTGGCCAAAGTTATTCTGGGTTGGATGGCAATGTTGTTGGTGTTAATGTTGGTTCCAAGATAGACGAAATTGTCTTACGAAAATATGGCTTTCAACAGTGACGAGCGAAGACGTGAGTGCCACGACTGTTTGTTTGATGACAGAATATAACTTGTTCTGCCCTCGTTCACTACCAGACCCATTTGTTTCGCTTCCTATCTAGTCTGGAGAAAGCAGAAGTAACGGTGCGGTTGTTGAGGCTAATGATATCGATGTCATCGGCGTACGTCAGCAGTTGTGCACTCTTTTAGAAGATGGTACTTTCTCTGTTTAGTTCTGCAGCTCGAACTATTTTCTTAGAAAGAAGATTGAAGAAGTCATACGAAAGGGAGTCGTCTTGTCTGAAAACTCCTTTGATATGCCAATCGTTGGGCCTCTTTTGTCCGATTGTAGTCTACAAAGAAGCTGATGCAAGCTCCTTATAAATTCTTTGCCGTCGTATTTGAATAGCTCGGCCGGTAATCCATCGGCCCCGCCGCTTTGTTGTTTTTCAGACGGGTAATTGATATTTGAACTTCTTCATGGTCAGGCAATGGAATGTCGGCTCCATCGTCATCGATTGGCTCCGTTCGTATTCAAACGGATGGTTTTTGGCTACCCACAGTATACTTGGTCTAAGGCCAGAAGTCTCAAGCTGGCCACTCCCAAGTGATTGGGGGTCAGAGAATTTTCCTCACTTGCGTGAATTTCTACTCATGACTTCATCCTCCATCTGTTGATTTTTCACTATCTAAATACATTTTGTGAAAGCTGTTGAGGTGATGGATCTTGGTCCGACGGAAATACAGTTCAGTTCCGCTTATGCAGAGGTAGCTGTCGTGGGAGCGTAAAGTCTGGATCATGTACAATCTATTTACTATATTCTCTCACTCTTTCTCTTTGACCTCCTGATTTACTAAAAAGTACGCTTCGATGTTATTAAGCTCTGTGTGTTCTCTAGCATCGTTGAAAGTTTAATAAACTATTTTTCTTCCAATAAGTTTGCAATTTCATTAGTAAGTTAGTTAGTTCAGCTTCAACTTGGAGCAACAACACTGTCTGTTGTTGATATTTCCAAAGCAGAAACATTTTCAGTTTCAGCTTTTTTACTATTTCGCATATCACGTGAAATCGGCAACCGGAAACACCAGTTTACAGTTGTTTTCAGTTATTCAATAACACAACCAGCAATTGGTCGCTTCCAGCCAACTTTCGTGCTTTTAACAAGTTTTTGCTTTTCTTGTTGTAATTTACTTTTACTATTTGCTAAGTGGCCCACTTGTTTTTGTTATAGTTGGTTTATTTGTTTTATGGATTTATACTCCCATTTCAATTACCTGCATTTTCATTATTTTTACTGCTCCTTTTGCACGGAACATGCAAACATGCATATGAACAGGTATCAGGTATATATATAGATATACGAAAGCGTTTTTGTGTAAAAACGCTTGTTGTTTTCGCTTTTCAATTTACCGAATTTCTATTTCAAACCAAAATATGATTTTGCTCTTTTACACGAGTTTCTATTCTATTTTTTTTTGTTGCTGGTTTTGTAAGCTGTATTCGATACATTGTTTTGCAAGGATATGTTACACATACTGCACACACTATACATGTGTATGTGGATATAGATTATGTTTCTATTTTTAGCGCAATTGTGTGTAAAATTGTGTTTGCAAGTATCGATGCAATTCTAGGAATATTTTCGGTTTCCTGTTCATTGTGGCATGTTAAAATACACTTGTGAGCTTAATTAACTGCTCTATTCAAAGGTAGCTTTTTTTACGTTGCATTGCTAACAAAACTAGAACAATTATGAAACAAAAATTTGAAATTTATTATCAACAAGTTTTTCTATTGCATTATGAATGGTGTAGTTTTACAAAAATATGAACAACATTTATTTCTGCTGCATAGAGAATATATAAATCCGGTTTTTATGGTATCATTAGTGAGTCTCCGGTAATTGTCTTTATATTGTTGTAATTAAGCCGAACTTCACCTTTTATACTAAAAGCTTTTATATGACAATTTTGGTGTGTTACAGTGACTTAAGGGGGTATTCTAGTCTAGAAATTTAAAAAAAAAATCGAAATTTTTTTATATTTTCAAAGTTTAACTATTCAAGAATATGTGTACAAGAGGATTTTTAAAAATTAAAATTATTTTCAGAGATACGTATATAGGCATTTTCTGACCCGGCATCCAAACTGCTTCGGCCAGAACGCGAAACTTTAAACGCGTTTTTTTAAAACTGACTTTTTCGGAACGATGCCCACGATTTCTCAGGTTCAACTGGACCGATTTATTTGAAATTTTTATAGAGTCTTTTTTATAGGTTTGTCTATGGTTGAAACTAGCCCCATTCCAAAATTTTTATTTTTATTATTTAAAAAAAATTCGAGATAGTCAGAAAAAGTGATAAAAAAAAACCATTTTGTGAAAAAAATGTTTCCCACTTTTCCGTAGTTCCAACCATTGCGACATTATTCTAGATTAATAATCACTTTTTTTTTTTGGTTTCAGATAACTAGGAAGGTTGAAATCACAGGCATGGTCACGTGGAAATTTTTAGAGACCCCCCACTTCGTCAGCTCATAACTTTTGAAATTTTTTACGTTTTTTAGTTTGTAATTTTTTTCTGTGCTCTTCAAAAATTAGTAAATAACTAATAAAAAAATGGAAGGTAAAAATATTAATTGCCTTTTTTACGACACTTTAAAAATTACCTGAAATTCATGCTTCTAGACTAGAATACCCCCTTAAACTTATATTGATACAGTTTTGAAAGATCATTATTAGTGGCGATTAGTCTTTGATCTATCCTTATAGCCTGGAAATAGATGATAAACCGTCCAAATATCGTGGCAAAGATGAGCCGAAGCCGAAAAAACCACCTCAAAGTAGGTCAAAAGTCAAAGTTATGTTGACAGTTTTCTTCTCACTATTTTTGGCTTAGTAGTACATATTTTTTGGGATCTCCGAAGTTTCCTTTTGGATGTCACAAAATTCAAGACAAACAGGTGAATTCAATTATGGGAAGATATAGTACTATACTAAGTATAGTACTTCACCGACGGATCGAAAAATCGACAAGTCAATCGCCAGGCGGCTCATCATTTTAGGCCATTAGAGCCAGACTCCACGACCCTACGGGCACGGCATCATACTTGATCTTGCTAATGAACTTAGATTAAATTGGCAATACCACCAAACAGAAAAAACATGAACACAACGTTTTCATTCCTCAGTAGAGAGAAAGGGACCAATGGTTGTGTGACTGACCATTCCAACGACGAAATATGAATGTTCACCGACGGATCAAAGGGTGAAATAGGAATAGGAGCGGAGTTCTTCTGTAGTAATCCATAAGCAGAAGATAGCTTCAAACTAAATGTCTACAATTCATTTTCTCTCTTTTAGTCAGCAAGTCCTTAAACCTTTTTGTGCGCGGCTAATTGGAATTTAAGGCTATCCGCAGCGCCAATACTACATCTTACTGCTTTAGGTTAAGTCGGTAATACCTGTAACTAGACACTGAGTATACTACATATTATATCTCAGTTAATATCATTTGGGTACCCAGTCATACTCGTATAGGAATATAGAAGGAAACGAAAAGACAGACGAGTTGGCCAACTCGATGGCAGTCAGGAACATATTTCCCTTAAGCTACCCCAGAGAATCTAGATCCTTCAAGGCTTTTTTTGAAGCAATCGTACCTAGTGGAACACCTGAGGCCTTTGATCATTGGCAACACAGAGCTTACAGGTTCAAACGCTTCTACTTCTAGGCAAAAGCGAACTTAGTAATATTGTAAAAATATGATGATGTGCTAGAACATTAACCTTGCCAATGTCAAAACTTCAGCGGGGATAAGACCGGATAAAGTCCGTGGCTTCGAATGTACCAATATCGATTTGGCCATGTCTGTCTGTTTCTCTGTCTGTCTATCTGTCTATCGATCTGTATATACGAGAACTACTCCTTGTTTTGTCCGTTTCTGGTCAAGAATCTTATCGAAACTGTCGAATGTATTGCGAATATGCAGACGAAAATGTGTAAGATGGAAATTGTATTTTTTAAATATATACACCGATATTTTTGTTTTGCTTAATCAATTGAAATCATTTATATATACTACAACATATCGTTACCCAAAATACAAAACAGCGTATCATCAAAAACAAATCGAAAATGGCTTTCAGATATAATAACCAGTATACTACTGTGTCCAAAAAATAAGGTGACATTTGAATTTAAGGAAGGAAGGATTTGGAGAATTATTTTTTTTAAGGTTGGTAGGACTGTCAGTCACATTCATGTCAAATTTCATGTCAAAATATTCATTACTGTTTGAGAAACATGTCGTTTTGTGAGCTGCTAAAAGTGAGTTTTTCGTTTTTGCGATGTCGAAATTTGTTGAGCAAAGAATTTGCATTAAATTTTGTTTACGGAATCAATTTTCTGCTGCGGATACGTTGAGGATGGTGCAGAAAGCCTTTGGTGATGAGGCTTTGTCTAAAAAAAATGTTTATAGGTGGTATAGTGAGTTCCAAGCCGGCCGTGAACGTGTCGAAGACGAAGAGCGTCTAGAGCGACCATCAACATCAACCGACGAAGCTCATGTTCAACAAATCATAGATTTGGTGTTGAAAAACTGTCGATCAACAATTAGAGACCTTGCTGATGAAGTTGGCATATCGAAAGGTCCAGCCAATACCATTTTGAAGGATGTTTTGGGCCTCAAGCGCGTCAAATCTCGACTGGTACCGAAAACATTGAATTTTTTGGAAAAAAGCCGTCGCGTTGAAGTGTGTGAAACGATGCTTTCCGACTATCAGGGTGTCATGAAATGCATTATAACTGGCGATGAGTCTTGGATCTATGCTTACGACCCCGAAACAACCGATCAATCGAGCGAATATCGTGCCAAAAGAGAGCCGAGACCAAAAAAATCGCGCCAAAGTCGCTCAAAAATCAAGGTCATGTTGACTGTTTTCTTTGATTATCGTGGTGTTGTGCATTATGAATTCCTTCCAACCGGTCAAACAGTCAACAAAGAACGTTATTTGAACTTTATGCGTCGTTTGCGTAACGCCCTCCGCCTAAAAAGGCCGGAATTGTGGAAAGACAATTCTTGGTTTTTACACCACGATAATGCACCATCCCATACTGCCCTCGTAATTCGTGATCATTTCGCCAAAAACTCAAGCCATATCGTTCCGCAACCACCGTATTCACCTGATCTGGCGCCGTGCGACTTTTGGCTGTTCCCCAAGCTCAAAAGACCGCTCCGGGGACACCGTTTTTATACGATAGAGGAGATTCAAGCCATAGCGAAGACGGAACTGAAGGCCATCCCGGAAAGTGACTACAACCAGTGTTTCGAAGATTGGAAAATCCGTTGGCATAAGTGCATTGGATCGGGAGGGGATTACTTTGAAGGGGATGAAATTGATTTGGAAGAATAAATAAAGAATTTTCAAAATAAATACAATGTCACCTTTTTTGGGCACAATATGAGTGTATGATAACCATTTTATAACCACACATATAAACAATATATAACCAAAACTCAAATATATAACCAATATATAGGCTTGTTATAACCAAAACTCAAATTTTGTTTCAATATGAGTGGTTTCTATTATATTGCTTTTTTTCCGTTTGTAAACTTATGAAAAGTGATGTTACGTTACTTTGCATTTTAGGTGACATACATACCTGTATATATAGGTGCTACACTTATATTTTTAATGTTTTGTTTTAAGTGCTCTGATACGTAGAAAGTTTTGAAAATTGAGCATAACGATTGACAATACAACTGCCTTTGCATTTTTTTGAATATTCATATGTATATATAGATATTAAACAAATAGTTTATATACCTACATACCCTTAAAGTATATAATAAAATACGGAAAACGTAGAAAAGAGAACCGAATGCAATGAAATTTCACGGAATTGCGGCGCTTCCTAAGGCCGGCAGCGATCTGAGCAAGCAACTGCAAACACTTGGCACAATGCTGCCACACTTAAGCACAAAATAATATAGAAATTGTTTATGTGTGTGTGTGTGTATATAACAATATAGCTATCATTCACGCTACAACAAAGCAAACTGCAACGAAGAAAAAGACATTCAGTGAGGGGACACAGGAGCGTGGATGGTTGATGTTGCCAAAAGCAGGAACACTCAATTCATTTAGCTCGCTAAGCTGTGAACCAGCAACAGCAGCGAAAGAAAAAGCTAAAGAGCAGCAGCGTTTCCGCTTTGCCGCCACTTCGTGAGCTTGCCAAAGCTGCTGTGAATATTTGTGCAAGTACTCGAGTGTAACTGCCAAATGATGATGTACATAGGTGTGTGTGTGTGTGTGAGAGTGTGTGTACTATATGAGTCTAAGGGTGTGTGTGCAACAGCCATTACTTATCCTTTTCACGATTTACAATTGTAAAGAAAATATCATTAAGGATTTTCTATTATGTAAAAAAGCAAAGGAAAGCAGAAAAAACAACAAAAACTCACACACACAGTGGCAAGAAGTCAGTGAAGTCAGTGCAGCCAGGCGCACAGCGCCACCAGCAGCATCAGCAACAATATGAATGCCTACGACAACAACAACAAGAGCATACAGCAGACATTAAGCACTTGACATACAGCAACAACAATCATTCAAGGCAGTTGGGCGCTGATTGCAAAGCACATATAAGATTTGTATTTCATTTGATTGTGTGTGTGTGTGTGTGTGTAACCGCTGAGCGCTGTGCTTCCTGCCACAAGGACCTTGCAGTTATCGCTGCGCTAAAGTGAAGTATAACAAGGGAAACTTTGAGACGCTTGTAGTGTAAAATCAAAGTCGAGAGAAGAGAAAAGAAAGTGCTAAAAAAGCAATGCCCACAATAACAACAATAATAATAGTTAAAGCAGTGCTGCTTGTAGTATTTAAGGCAAGCGTGGGAACTGTACATATTTACACCCTGAACAGGGTATATTAAGTTCGCGTTATCTAAGATGGAGGTATACATTCCGATCAAGTGGTTCTATAGCATATAGTGGCCATACAAACTAAACGATGTAAATCTTGACTTTGTATGGAAAATTTTTTTATCTGATGAGATATCATCATGAAATTTGGCACGGACTATTGTTTGAAACAAAGGTGTAATCTGCCAAGAAATTGTTCAAATCGAACCACTGTAGCATATAGCTGCCATACAAACTGAACGATGGAAATTATGTCTTTGTATGGAAAACTTTTTTATTTGTCAAGATATTATCATGAAATTTGGCACAGATTATTGCTCAAAAAAAAGGTATATTCTCCCTGAAAATTGCTCAAATCGGCCCACTGTTGCATATAGTTGCCATATAAACTGAACGATGAAAATCATGTCTTTGTATGGAAATTTTTTTTATCTGATGAGATATAATCAAGAAATTTGGCACCAACTTTTGTTTGAAGCAAAGGTGTAGTCTGCCAAGAAATTGTTCAAATCGAACCACTGTAGCATATAGCTGTCATACAAACTGAGCGATGGAAATTATGTCTTTGTATGGAAAACTTTTTTATTTGTGAAGATATCATCATGAAATTTGGCACAATTTATTGTTTAAAGCAAAGGTATGATCTTACAAGAAATTGTTCAAATTGAACAACTGTAGTATATAGCTGCCATACAAACTGATTGCTGATAAATAAGTTTTTATATGAAAACTTCTTTCTTTGTGAAGGGTGTCATAGCTACGCTGTAACCGAAGTTACCAGTTTTTCTTGAAATACATACATGTTTATAGCCAACACAAATACATTTGAACGAATATAAACACACACTTGCACTTACAGTTATAACTCCGCATATGCTGGCAGACATGAAAAACGTCGCGTCAAGCGTTGAATACAAATGTACATATGTATACACACATATATATATATATATATATACAAACGTCTAAACACACATACACAGTTAAAACTTAGGCTCACGTTCATGCCAACGTGCTCATGTTGCAAGCAAGGCAGGCAGTCTTTGCCGTACAACTGGCGTGCCCTTTTGGCATCAAGTCAGCCCAAAGACAGGATATGAATGGAGAATTGCATTTTAGACTTTAAAGGAAATGCTAAATACAAAGAAACCAAAAAAAGAAAAAGAAGGAAAAGTGAGCAGAACATGAATGAAAACTTCCACAGTCAATATGAATTGCGCTTTTGTCCTTTGCCATGTCATTTGTACATTTTGACATGTGTGTTTACAAATATATTTACAGTTACATGCTTACAGACGCAGGAATGCACACACAGGGTGGTCCATATGGACTTTTTTTTTAGAAACGCAGAGTTTTTAAGAAAACAAGCCATTGAGAACACAAGTTTCTGGCTTTAACTCTCGAATGGTTTGCTTGATGTTGGCCTTGAAGCTGTGAATCATGTTGTTGTCCTTTCAATTTACATCTGACGTCCAACTTAAGCGAATTAGCTGAAACGCAAATACCTCAAAGTCAATGTTTTCAATTTTCATTCCCGCCTGTTCGGTGAGATGTCTGTTCGCCCAAGTGTTTAAGCTTTGAACTCTCAAAAGAAGGAATGGTTGAGATGTTTCGCCCTCATCTTCTTCCATACAGCTTCTGCAGATGGCGTCTGGTAAGATTTTCAGCCTTATAATAGTTCGCCAAAAGGACAGTGGCCCGTTAAAACCGACACAATTAGGAGAGGTTAACTTAAATGAGGTCAAAGAGCTCATTAGATATCTTCTGATCGATCTTGCCAAAAAGGATTTTACGACAGAGCATCTACCGATAGTGATCCAGCGCTGGCCAGACTCCCGCGGAGCCCATTTATCTAATACACAAGTGGATACGGGAGCACCGACCCGCACCCATTTTACTGATTGCGGTTCTAGGGTCCTTTTCCTTGCTAGCTCATCAGCTTTATAATTGTCTGCGATTCCGACTTTTAGCAAATAGACTCCATGCTATTGCTAACGAGGTTAGACACTCCTTGACCAACTTTGAACGCACTGTTAATGATTTCAAGGCTAGTATCGAAACCCTGTTATCGAAGTCGATAGTCACTTCTCTGAATGAGGCTGCACTCCGGAACAGTAAATCTACTGATACCTTAATGTCTGCAACCGAGCCTTGGAAAACACTGCTACAGTTAGAACGTCTGAAATTGTAGTTGATAGAGAGCTCTTGGCAGTAAACTCCTCCACAGACCTTCCTTGAAAGCTTTGACCCATCCATAAAGAAGCTCACGGCTGCTCTTCTCCAAGCCACAATTCCCTCGCCGATATATGGGCAGAGACGGAGACGCCAGAGTTTGATTCAATGATCCAAGTGATTTGGTTATGCAATCAAAGTGTGTGAGGATTTCCGAGTGTTCAGACAAAAATGTAGCTCTCTGAGAATATTTTTACTTTTCAGCCATTACAAGCGATCAGGTTTCCAGATCAACAGCTGAGCAAAATCGAAGTCCAGTTGATAACACTGCTTAGTATAAACTGAGCAACAAGCTCTCAGTCTGTTAGGTGGTTCTGGACAGACTGATTCAAAGAGCCACTCAGAAAAGGTTCTAGTTTCCTAAAGGAGGTTCACGGGAGGTCCGGTCCTCCTGATAATAATAAAAAGAAGGGTCTCAAACCTTCAATTGGCCCCTCTAGCAGTAGACTTCATAACTCTTTAGTCTCTTTTGCAGAATATTGATTTCTTGGTCTCGATCTTGAGCCGATATTCTCAAGTTGTTGACCTTTCATTTTTGACATTTACATTCTCGCCGAAATTCTTCAAATAACGGCGGCACTGTGAGTTTTGTTCACTAGAATGCCAATACCAGGCATTTTTGAAGCAGAATTTCGTTCCACAAAGTCATTTTATTGGTTTTCATTTCAGATGTCTAGAAAAAGAACTATCAAAAAGAAAACAATGAATTATTCTGAAATAAATACCTTACGAACCACCCTTTTAGAGTTAGCTCGGTTTATTTGAGTATGGCCGAAGATGCGCTTTCCCAGATTTTGTTTGGAAATCTTTTCTCCACTGCTCCTAACAGGCCCTTCATTGCTTTATTTACTTTCTCTTGCTTTCGCTGCTTTCTTGCGTGTTGGTTTTGTTGTAACTGACAGCTGCGGCTTAACTCATACATACGCACATATACATAGATACATCCATATATTCTATGTTCTTGCATTTCCTCGCTCGAATTCTGACTTTCGCTGCAATATTTGTGTTGAAGTCGCAATATTTCACACAAACAACTTTTTTGCCGCACAACACAAAAGCAGCGCTTGACATTCTGTGTGTGGCTGGCACAGGGCTTGGAGGCATAAATACTTGCAAATCGAATTTCAATCAGCTGCGTCAATTTACAAAAATGTGCTATTCACTTTTGGCGAAATCGCGGGAAGAGCAGGAGAGCAGGGGTGCCTGCAGAGGAAGATTGATGAATTCAGCTATTCAATGAAGATTATGTACGTATGAGCAAAGCAAGCATTTATACGAGATAAAAGATGTATTTGAGCAGCGCAAAGCGATTTGGAATTTATAATCTCATAGAGATGAAAGAAATAAGTAATGCTTTGAAGTGTTAAGCGAATCAATGATTTTTGAAAGTTTGCAATATGTTTCAGTGAGATAGGAGTAAAAGCTTGAGTCATTACACATCCTTGATCCTAATTCGTCTTCTATTAGTTTTGTAAGTTTGGTGGATGGAAAACACTGAAAGTATCACTCACAATTCGAAAAAGTTCAGGAAGGTCTGGTGGGTTTTGTAAGAAGTCAGAACGATATTGGCAGAACCCGAGATTCTTGTATGAAATTTCTACTTCCATTGTAAGCGGAATTTTCTAACCGTTCTTTTCAGTGTATGTCCTTGCATCATTCAGAAAAGAGATAACCAGTGTTTCGTTTATCATACCCACCAGTAATCGGTAAGAAAGAGCGACTTACACCATAGCTTATTTTGGCATTCATCGGCATAGATTTCAGTAATGGTGTCTTCACTGCGTGTTCTCCAGTTGCTTCTAAAAAAAGCATCATCCAAAAATATTTACCAAAGTTCGAGCATATGAAGTGTACTTCCTATATAATTTGATAGAATCTCCAGGTATTATTTACTGACTGATGCCCAAAGCATACTGAAATTATGGAGGAAACACTTTTCCAATGTGCTGTGAATGGCTGTGAAAGCATATTACCAACAGATGGGGAACTCGATTCGCCAATCGATGACGAAAAAGCAGACGTTTCATTACCAGAACGTAGTTACGCCGACTTGACGGCCAAGAATGAATCAAACCAATGTTTGATATCCTGCTCTTGATGTGAACTATATTCGAGCCAGAGCGTTCTGCATCGACTGGAACAAATTGTATTCAGATGGCGAAGGTCTGACCAACAAATCGGGTGAGGCAAAATTTCGCAGCCACTGTTGTGCAAAAAGTTCAAATTCCGGTCATTGTTCGCGAATCACCCGCTCCAATTTGACAGACGTCCATTTGATCCCGCAAATTACAGAGCATTACCTTGGCAACATGGATATTCGGCCTTGCCGTTGATTTTTCTGTTGGCGAGGTCGCAAGTGTAATTATTTATGTTTAGTATTGTCGTAATGAATCCAATTTCCATCACCAGTCATAATCCGATGCAAAAACGACCTCTTTTTGGTAGCCATCAAGCAGCATTTCTGATGTGAAAAATCGTATTTGAACGTCCCTTGGCTTTAATTTAACTATATGACCTCCTCCTAATTCCTTGTCTTTGAATGTATCGGGCTGGTCTTAATTAAACATTTTAAAATGTCTTCTTAAGCGGCTCCAAAAATTTTTTTTTTGTTAAACAATAATCTTCATCAAATAATGCTTCCAGTTCCTCAACAGCTAACATTTTTGACCGCTCAGGACGTTCAGAATCGATTTCGCACCACTTTTCCTCTAGTGGATGTTGCGCATTCTCAGAGACGTCGTACGGTTCACACCCAAGAAGCTAATGCTGCTGTGGAGTAGAGTATTCAGGAAGATTCGAATGGGTCCATCCGCCATTATGCGCATCAGCGGAAGCTGTGCTCATTCACTTTACAGAAGGATCTTATGTATGCGGGCTAAAAAATGCAATTCGTTCAACAATTGAAGCCGAGACTACTCAGCGCGGCGCACATTTGGTCAGTGGACCCAAAACGAGGTGGCCACCGTTTCCTATTTTCACAAGAAAATTTTGAGCAGCGATGAAGCGCTTTTGGTTGAATAAGTAAGCCCTTGTGGAGATGTCATTACGTCCACAAAAAGTCATTCGTTGAATAGCTCTAGAGACAATTGACGCCTTGGAAAAGAATACTCGGCACTTTATCTCTGACAAGCGATCCCAATTGCGGTAAAAAGTGGTCGAAAAGGCTGAGAAGGCTCTAAGATTTCGGAAAACTACATAATTTACAAAAGTTTGAAGAAGCGTGTCGCATTTTTCATGTCATTTTGCCTATAAACATAAATGAGCGCAATTTGTCTGCGATCAATATACATACTTGCCCTTTGACACCTGCATACAAACACACACATACATATACAGAAGCATTTAAATAAAGAATACAACAGTGGCAAATACGCAGTGTACTTGTAAGGCAAATTCTATACAATGATATGTATGTACATATGTTTATATTTCCACAAACATACATACACATACACATCCACAGCTATAAATGAGGTCAATAACAGTTGAATTACATGGAGAATTGAGGCTGTCTCTCAGTCATTTCACGCATTATAACAGTTCTAGTTGTCATACACACATATACATACTTGCAAAAATGAGTGTGAATGTGTGCTTTTATGCGCAACATTTATAAATACTTGTCGCTGCCACATGAGCATAATAGAATTTCTACGAAGCTCAGCACACACCCTCAACCACACAGTTGCAGTCGTCGTCGGCAGCATAGTCAGGCGCAGCGCCTTCATCATTATCATCAATATCGAATAGTTGGCTGGTCTCACGTGTGTGGCAACGCCGGGTGTCAGTGCAACATCTACCGCCACCCACAAGCGCTTGCCGCAGTCATTGCCAAAGGCCGTGCCCCGTGCAACCGCTCTGCCACCGAGCGTGTTTCTTTAGAAAGCGAGGACTTTTTTTTTTAGCAAGCAGACACACACACACACACTCACCTTATATACGTTTATGTACGTGTAGTTGTTAGCGTGCCTGTATGTGTGCTTATTTGTATGGCTGTAGCTGTATACGTTTTTTGTATTTTTGCTTCATATTGCAATTGCGCCGGAAACGCTCGAACGCTTGTCGTCGGTGTTCACCGTTTGTCGTCCGACGTCCGCCCGTTTACTCATTTGCTCGTTTGTTCACTCAACCGCTCATTGTAGTGCTGGCTGGCTGGCTGCCTGGTTGACAGAGGCATTGAAATGGAAATAATTACGTGTAGTTTAATTCAATTAGTCACTGCGCTCATTAGTTACTTCGTCGTTGTGTGTTTAAGCGCATGTGTGTGTTTGTGCTTGTGTGGGTGTGCGCTGGTTCGGCATATGTGCGCCGCCATTCCACATTAGTCAACATTTAATTGCCGAGCCGTGCTGAAGAGAAATGTCCTTGAGTCCATTTTTACTACACTGTGGTTCCCCCCCACATGCGCACACACATACAAATTAATTATCGTTTAATTATTGATGTTGCATGTTTGTTCTACAGATCGATCTTCGCATTGTGTTGCAGCAATAGTTTTCGACATAGCATAGTTCTATCAGTGCTTCTTCTGTATATTATAGAATACTCTGTTTCCAAGGTGTACACCCAAGTACAGCACTGCAGAAAAATAGCAACTTAAGATCTGTTTGCTTTGGAACAGAATACTTACTTGCTGTAATCGTCAATATGGAACAATAAGAATTTATTACTATGCTAACGGGTCTTACCTTTATTTAAATAAAATTAATTTGGCAAACTTCACTTTTATAACTAAAACTTAAAACCACTTACAACTCCTAAAAATAACAGTACTTTTTCGATAAAGAACTAAATGCACATTACATTAATGGGTGATCCAATTTCGAGGTTTTCTACTTTTTTTTAAGGGAAAAACACAGAAACTTCAAATTTAATAAGGATTATTTAATATCATTCCAAAGAACATTCTTTGGCATTTATTTTTTGAAGATTATCTCCATCAAATGTTACCCGCAGCTATGTTTCCTATGGTCCTTCCGTTGTGTCCAATCTCGTTCGAGAATTTCGACTGGTAACTGGCGTGATACGCGTGATGTTTTAATCCAAGGCCTGAATCGAAGCGGTATCCGCATAGATTTCAAACTATACTACGTATCTTCACAAAACAAGAACAAGAACGGCTCAAAACGTGAAATTATCTGCTCATCAAAGTTTTCCTTCAATAAATTAATTGACTGACTGATGCGATGTGAGGGAAGGGGCGCTGTCTTGTTGAAATCAAAAATCCATCGGCGCACAAACCACACCAAATCATTGTTTTTTCTGGATGAAATGGCTGCTCTTCATTTTTTAAATTTTCAATTCGCCCCAAATGGGGTAATTATTCTTGTTGACATCTCTATTAATCCAGAAATAAGCATCATCGCTGAACAAAATTTGGCTCGAAAACTTTGGATTTTTCTTTAACTTTTCAAGAGTCCATAGATCCCAGCGATGTCGCTTGGGAAGGTCGAGTAGGTTTAGTTCTTGCTAAGTCGTTCCATACTTCAGTCATAGTTGCTGCGAACGGCGCCGGATTGACTCTCTACGGATTATATTGAACATAAATTGAGCGAAGCGCGGTTTTCATTACATCATTGCAATGCATTTTTTTCGGAAATTATTATTATTTTATTCAAAATTCATAGAGTTGTTCATAAAAATTTTAAAAAACGTTTCATTTAATTTTTGAATTAAACTAAAATACAAAATACTGTATAATTTGTTTAGGTATGTGTCTTTGATAAGATACGCCTATATGTAGGCAAGAATTTACGTTTTTTTGTGGTTAGCGAAAGAAATGGTAAAGGAAAATATAGAGTTTAGAAGCAATAAAGAGTAAAACCAAAAATAAGCATTTCAGTTATTTAAAAATGAAAACAAACCGATTTTTTTATACTTATTTTTGATACTTACATATTTGCAAATCCACTGAAAACGAAAGAAAAAAAAAAAAAACAATTATGGAAGAGATCGGAATGCTTGAATTTTTAAGCGTTAGAAACGGTTTATCTTGCTCTCGAGGGAAAACTGCGAGGCCTATAGAAAACTGTTATAAGGAAAAATTTGAGATAATGAAAAGATCTACAAGTTTTCTTTTAATTCAAAAAATCCACCTTTTGTGATTTAAAATCGAGAAAGCTCTATTAATCAATCAGAAATTGTCAGGAAAGTTTTCAGATTTTTTGAGCGCCTCCATATTTTTTGAAATCTCTACTTTCCGATAATATAAAAAATGTATTCATAGTAAACTTACGCAGAGAATACAAAAAAGAGTCCACTTAACGCATCAAAAGTCGCTTTCTTTCACCTACTTATTATTTCATAACAGCAGCGAAAGAAGAAAAGAGCACTCAACTAAATGGCTTACGATTTCCATAGTTTATATTCCCATCTTAGACCTCCAAATAAGACAGTATTTATAATTTATATGTGTTCTCTTATATGTGGTGAATAGAAGTTTTTGTTTTCTATGAACTTACCAAAACTAACCATAAATTAAAGTAGAGGACTATCATCGGTGTTGTACCGATATTAAACCTAGAGTTAGTTACACGTGGAAAGTCATTTTGATTGCATAACTACAACTTTTGGAATTTAATTCTAAAGATAATCCTTGAATATTTCAACGTTTTACTCCAAAAGAGTTTTTTTGTTTAAGACTTGTATTAGAAATAATATTTTTATCTATAAATATAATATTGTTAATATTAATATTATACAGGGTGGGCCATATAAAATATTAAATTTAAAAAGTCAATAAAATAACGGCTTGATATTTTTCAAAGGTCTAACATTTATTTAAAAGGTTGTTTTATGAAATTTATTTGTGGAAAACAATTTCGGAGAAATGATCACCACGGCTGAGTTTACAGTAGCTTATCCGATCCACCCAATTTTGGAGTACTTTCTCGATGGTTTCAGGCCTTATGGCAGCTACAGCAGCTTGAATCTCGTACTTTAGATCTTGAATTGTTTCTGGATGGTTGGCGTAGCATTTATCTTTAACAGCTCCCCACAGAAAATAGTCCAACGGAGTTAAATCGCAGCTTCTGGGAGGCCAATTCACATCACCTCTTTTGTTGTTTATGCGATTTTCGAAGATAGGGCGTAAAAGATTGAGTGTAACGTTTGCTGTATGGCATGTAGCGCCGTCCTGCTGGAAGCAAATGTTGTCCAAGTCTTCTTCTTCAATTTGCTTGAAGAAAAATTCGGTTAAAATTGCACGATATCGCTCACCATTGATGGTTACGGCGGCTCCTTCTTTATTTTCGAAGAAAAATGGGCCGATGATTCCACCAGACCAAAATCCGCACCATACAGTGATTCGTGCTGGGTGCATTGGCTTCTCGACGATTACTTGCGGGTTTTCTGTGCCCCAGATGCGACAATTCTGCTTGTTAACGTAACCATGGAGATGGAAATGAGCCTCGTCCGAAAAGATGATTTTTCGGTAAAATTGACCACCCACTTGACTCACCACTTTGGAAAAAAGTTTTCATTATTTCGCAGTTTTCTTCTAGTGAATAGCGACCCATGTCGTAAATTTTAGACTTTTTACTGAATACCTGTCACTTTCCGAATGGTATGTGACGTTTCCAATGTAGAAATATAGATAATGCAAATTTAAAACGTTAGATGGCCCACCCGTTACTATTTCTATTTCTTAAAAATATATATAGGTGAACTTCCATAACTCAAACTTTTAAAATTCGAAGTTCTCCATAACTGAACTCGAGTAGAAGTCAAATTTTATAGAAATTTCTTTTCATAACTCGAAGTCTCTCTAAGTCGAAATTTTATTTTGAATCACGGTTAATCGAGTTAAGGGGCAATACCAGCGTGACACTTTCAAAAAAAAAAAAAATTTTTTTTATTTGCTTTATCGATAGAATATATTTCCGTAAATATCCTGTGATGTCGGGAAGGTCGCATCTTGAATAGTTTTCGGATGGCAGCGTTCTAAAGAGCGACTGCTCGGAGGTGCAAGCACATATACTATAAGTGAAACTTTAAACGCGTTTTTCTCGAAACGACATTTTTCAATATTGCTGACATCATAACTAAACGAGAAGTTGACCGATGGACTTAAAATTAAAACTGAGTATTTTTGAATACATTTACTATACAATGGACTACGATCTTTTTGATTGATTGAAAATTGTCAATTTCGCATTAAAAAAACGTCCATTTTTTCCTAAAAAAACGATTTTTTTTCAAAATTACGCCATTTTGTTAATTTTTGATATTTTTCAAAGATCTTAGTTCACTGTATAGGAAATATCTTTAAGTTTGATAAACTTTTAAAATTTTTTTGTTTCAGCTACTCATTCGGCCGGAATCATGCCAGCAGTTGGAGCACTTTTTTTGGCATCTCAGAAATCAGCCCCTAACTCCGTTATTTTGCAACATTTTTGTAAAAAAAAATCTTAAAATATAGCTGAAAATATAGCTTATTACGTTCAAAGAAGTTCGAAATATTCAATCGTGTACTTTCTCTTAAAAAAATTCACGAAAATCGCTTAATTTTTCATGAGTCACACTGGTATAGCCCCTTAAGGAAGTTCAACTGTATTATAATTAAGAGTATTAATAAAGAAATAAATCATATAATTTAAGATCTGTTTTGTGTTTAGGTGTGTGACTTTGCTAAGAAGTAACTGATAAATTAGTTCTTGCCTACATTCAGGCGTGATCGATTTAATACGCACACCTAAGGATTAAAGGAACAAAAAAGAGTTGTAAATGTTTCTCTTTTATATTTTTAATACCGTTTTTTTTCACTTTTATCATTAAAATAAAAGTGTTATTTGTTATTTATAGGCATTAAATAAACATCTCAAAAATTGATGAAGAAATTTTTATAATCGCGAAAAGATCAACTTCGCCTTAAAAGTTCAGAATGGTCCGTAGCACATATCCCGCATATTCCATTTTATAGGTTAAAAAATCGACCCGTTCAAACCAGGGTACACTACACTAAAAACTGGTCATAAGTCTTTTTACTTCATTTGGAATATTTATAGGTTGCAACTGGATTATAGAATAATTATGAATGTTAAGAATTATATATATGTATATTAAATATTTCTCCCTACATACATACATATGTTAATATAATTTACTAACTTCTCTTCTTCTTCCCCTTTCAGGTAAGTGTCAACGCCGCATTAGAGTTAATAAAAAAGTGAATCGCAGCAGAGTGAGTAGACACCGTAATAAATCTTGTAGCTTTGAAGTGCACAGTGCGGAAGAGCTTTGCTTTACCGAGAAGAAGCCACAAAGCAAGACCTTGTCTTATCAGTTATCTGCTTTCTTCTTACTTTCGAATACAACTGTGAGATGTGTCTGATTTTGTTTTCCAACCTTTTTCCGTTTGTCAAAAAAAGTTTTACTGCAATTGTATTTATCCCCATAAATGGGTTATCTCTTATCCTGTTATAATTGTACGGTCAGCTTGCTTTACGGCTTAGGACATTTGTTGCAAGCGTTTATTCTGGCTTTGCTTTTGCCTTTCATGCGTTTTCTTTTATTTCTTTTTTCGACATCGGTCGTTGTGCGGGTAAGTCTGAACCCATCTGTAAGCCTAAATACAGCGACAATTTGACAGCTTAGCTTTCATTTTTATATGCCGCTTTTGGGACAATCTACAAAGTGCAATAACAGCAACAACAATAAAAGAAAATCCTGCCCAAATCATTAACAAATCTTTGAAGTTCCACAAACGCAGGAGGCTCACGTCTACAACTGTATGTGTGTTTATATGTGTATGTATATTTATATGTACTTTTGTGTGTATTTGTACAGTGCCACATTTTATTTGTTTTCTTCTGCGCCACAAACAGCACAGTTGGCAATTTCTCTGCCATCGCGTGTCACGTGGGCGTGGGTCCACTTGCCTTTACGTGTGTTTACGGCGAGCATTAGCAACAGGATTGTGTAAGGATTTAGCATTTTTCGCTTCGCCTGAAGGGTAAATGAATGTTAGTCAGCCGTTGTGGCATTGTGACACGGTTAAGCCACGGCGCTGGCGTCTTAAGAACATACCCACACCCTCAATCGTGATAAATTTGTTGTTGCTGTGGTTTTCTTATACTGTCGCTTTGTAAGCATACAACGGAATAAGAATATACATAAATATATATACATATGTACATATGTATGGTGACTTCATACATGAATGACAGGATTTTTATCGATTTGCCGTTTACAGCTGGTCATTACCATTATTCATATTTATTATTGGCTTTGACATTTTTATTACTGTTATTATTGCGTTTTCTTACATTTAATTTCCGTACCGAACCATCTCGATAAGCATGCCTACGCAGCGATATTTCTTACTCTTTTTACTTGATTTGGTTAACGGTAGAGAAATAGGGAACGAATAAATTCTGAGGTTACCCAGCCTTTAATACTATTCTTTCTATGCTTCGGAATTGTCGCGAATTAAAGCTCCTTAACTGGAACTTCTTTCTGGCGCATGTTGAGCTCCTAACCTAATAATTTCCAATTTTACGACTTACCAAATTTGCACCTTAGAGACAAGATAAGTTCGACACCGAAGAGAAAAAATCAGACCCCGAAACATTTCGTCCTCGTCGATATTAAGTAATTAAAAGAGCTACGACTTACCAAATTTGCACCTTAGAGACAAGATAAGTTCGACACCGAAGAGAAAAAATCAGACCCCGAAACATTTCGTCCTCGTCGATATTAAGTAATTAAAAGAGCTACCTAACACCTAATTCATGAGATCTAACTACTATAGCAAGTTAAGTCCCAATTTGGAAGTAGGTTGCTGGGTAAGAAATTTCAGAACAATGAAAATCAGTTTATTATCATTGAACACAATGTACTTATTTAGGTAGGTAAGAATGCTGTCACCATGGACTTAGCGCTAGATGCGCCAGTAGGATTGTACATAGGACTCTATAATCGTACTATTCTGTTTCATCTTTGCGCTCAAACTATTTGGTGCTCTCAATGAAACTGTGTACTTATATTCGTTAAGCTTTTGCATGATGGGTGCCAAATACTTTACGTCGGGTTTGTGATAGATCTGGGCATTCACAGAGAAATTGGAAAACGGAGAGTTGCACGGAGAGTTCAAGTGGATCCACACCTGGTTATGACACAGCTCCATTTTTAGCGTATGCTCTCCAAAAGCCCAGTGCTACTTTATAGAAGCTGTAAGTCTATATTCTGGACCCATTTCATAAGCCCTAGCTTCTATTCCTATCGTACTGGGGTCATATCTGCTTTGTTATCTTTCAGCTTTTAGCTAATTTTCACCTGCTCTGAGCTATTTAAGCGAGCTCCGCCTTGAATTGGGCCAAAGTGACTCCTAGCTTTGCCAACTCTTCTGTCTTTTTCCTCTTTTGTTGGCGAAAATGTTCCTATGGTGCATAATCCAATTAGACATAGAGTTGGCCAGCAACCTCCGCCTTGGATTGGAACAAATTTGCTCCTTGCCTTGCCAAGTTGTCTGCCTTTTTGTTGGCGAAAATGTTAGTGAGACTATTCAAATTAACAGTTGAATACTTAGGTAGATAGGCAGGCCGTGAGTTTGAAGCCTTTCTGTAATTTTTGATCGCACGATGGATCAACAATGCCGCCTTATTATACGTGTATACGGTCACTTTCTATATTCTGCTGTAGTTATTAAATTGAAATTCACAGGCCCTCTTTATACTTCGTGTTTTTGCTTGAAAAATTCTGACTGAGTTTGGTAGACGATAGAAAGGAAAGAAATGCTACGATTATAGCAGTATGTCCCTATATCTACGAATATTCCTGAGTCTATTTTAAACCCGTCGGAATAGATAAGATTGTATACGCCTCCCTCAAGGTACCGCATAAAAATAATTACTATAGCAGAGAGGAATCGAGAAGGTATTATGAATGAAAATGACTCTAGAAATTGCAAATAACAACTTTCCTATATGCTCGAAAATAAGCTTTAAATGAGAAGTTCACCAATATAAGTGCCTACTTTTTATGTTTGTAAAAGGTTGTTTCCTTTCGCAATTTCGCCTGAATCCTTCATACATAGTTAATCACCGCTAAGTTTTACGGTGTCGTTGATTACCTTTCATTAGTGGTAAAGCCTAACTTTCGAGCATTCGGAAATGTAGTATAATCTTCCTATCGGTATTGATGAAATACTCAAAAAGAGTACGCAGTATCATCACATATAACTTTTCGATTGTGACATCTTCTACTAACTCTAAGCTTGCGAATGCTGGAATCGGTCTCAAACTTGAGATTCCCGGCTTTGCTTAATATTTCACTAACCCTTTTATGTACAACTATATCGTGATTTGAGCTTCTTCTTTGCCTCCACCGACCAAATGGAAAGTGGGGATCTTTTGCAGGATTCGTCAAATTTTTTGTAATCCACAGCTAACCAATACTGTCTTATAAGCTATCAAATACTTGACATCTTTCACAGATAAGCAATCAGCGCAACCTCAAGTCAATCAATCGAGGATAGATTTGATCAACTGTATTATATTGACTTGAGGTTGAGGGACTCACATAACAACTAATGTGGATAAAGACCTCGATTTACTTAGTTCATTTGAATAGTTCTTACTCTTCCTAACCGTTTCCTGAATCCGTGATGGATAAGTAGTTCTGACTTCTTACCTTAGAAGACCGATTCATTAAGACGGATAACACTAAAATTGTAAAAGAAGCTCAAATACCAAATTATGCTGCTTTTATAAAAATCATGTCTAGGCTAAAAACAAACTTTGGTAAAAAATAGCGATTAAATCTGTTGGAGTGAACATTCTGGGTATTATTTTGGGTAATAAATAATAATATTTAGTTTTTAGTTGTATCGCGTTTCGGGTAAAAATAAAGGTTTGAAACGGCAAGTGCTACACTTTGAACTATTTTGATAACTCAACACTTTCCGACATATCTCAAGGATATCTTAACTCTTAAGAATTCGACCAGTCCTTGCGGAAAAACGTCTGAGACAAATTTTGAAACAAAGTGCGCTTAATGTTTTCCCTGACATCAGTCAATGTAGGGAGTATGTGTGAGACCAGCTGCGATAACAAAACAGCAGAAACTTACGTCATTCACTATTTATAACAGCAGTTACCATTATTTGCAAAATAACCTCAAAATAAATCAACTCATTTGACCGCGCTCAATGCTGTTGCAAGAGGAGCATGGGTCAGCTGACAGACGGTTGACAGGTCGTAGGACGTTAAGGATTCGGTTTGTCTCAAAAACCACACACAAACACATACACAAACACCTTCAAATATATAATGTTGTAATTGTAAGCAAGCAATTGCGAAAATATGCTGGTGCTTGTAGGCGCGAGCCGCAAGTCGGCGGAAAGGGTGCCATCTACTATTTTCTGCTACATTAACAAAAATTATCGACTAAAAGCAGCGGCAGAGAGAGGCGCATTCTTCGTGACCACGTGACAGCGCCCATTTAATACACTCCTCAGTGATCATTGTTGCTGTTGTTGCCTTTGTTTTGCACAATACGCACACTTTGTATGCCCGCAAGCCATTCAGCTACTCGAATAATCATTTGCCATGTAATAAAGGAGGAGCTAATAGAAATTCCACACACAAATGACCAATACTTACATCAGCCGCTTGCAAGTATTGCCAACACTAACATGTTTGAGTGTCTGTGTGTGTATGTGTACTTATATACACACTTATGTAACCACTTGGGGTTGAGTGTTCACTTTTATTGCCAAATTATTGTTGAGGTTTGCTGGTTACTTCGTGCGTTTGAGAAGAAGGTGGAGTACACAAAAAAACAAAGAAAAAAACGTGACAAGGAAAAAATAAATGATCTTGGTGTGACCAGTGGTCACGAAAGTGAGTAACATAAAATTAATCAATTGGAAACCGTTAGACCAGCTTTAAGTGCTTGCAGCAGTAGCAAAAAGTGAGACATTGCAGTTTGAATTTTGCCTTTGTGAGCCTTTACTATTTTTTAAAGTAAGCAAAAAGATGGGTGGGTCTAGAAGTTGTATTTTTCGAGATTCTGTCACCCTAACGTGTGAATTTATAGTCCACCTCAACGCTAGATAATTTTCAACTCCCAGTTGGTCAAGAATTTAAAGTAGAAGCTCTAAAAATAGGAGCTTGACTACTAAAAGGTTACAAATCGTCTTCTTAAAAAAATTGAAATAATTAGACATATTTTTTCAGGAAGGTTCTTCTTCTCCTTTATTGGCTTAGAAAAAGCTTTTGAGGTTATAACCGATTTCTTCCTTCTCACTATTTGACACCAATTGGAGATTCTAAGTATAGGCAGGTCCTTCTCCACCTGGTCTTTTCCATGGAATGGAGGTCTTCCTCTTTCTTTGTTTCCCCTGGAGGGTACTGCTTCGAATATTCTCAGATCTGGACTGTTTTCAACTATTCGGATGACACGATCCAGCCCGCGTGGCCTCTGTCTCTTAATTCGCTGAAATATGTCAATATCGTCTGGTAACCCGAACAGTTTAGCGTTCTATCCACTGCGATATTCCTTGCTGTCAATGCGCAAAGGACCATTAATCTTCCGCAGAACCTTTTTCTCGAAAACTCGTAACGTCGACCATTCTTCTGCACCATATAGCGGGACAGGGGCGATGAGTGACATGTAGAATTTGTTCTTTGCTCGTCCAGAGAGGACTTTGCTTCTCAATTGCCTACTCAGTTCGAAGTAGCACTTCTCTTCTTTGGCCCCTAACTGTGGGTCGGTCTGAGCCGAGAACTCAAACTTCGCAAGTTTCCTCTATTCTTTGCGAAGTCGTGTCAGTTTTATACCTTAAGTGCAGATAGATCGCTATGCACCAGGTCTTTACATTGCATGCGGTGATGCCCTTATTTGCGTTGTCCAATTATGGGTCTAGAATGGGAAAAGCTTTCCGACGTTGTCTTCCACGGATTCAAAGATCTTGCGGCTAATGCTCCAAGTGTTTTCTCATCTCGATTGGTCATCGCCCATGTTTCTGCGCTGTATAATAGCACGGCAAAAATGAGAAACTTGGAGAGCGTAATTTTTGTTCGTGGAAAGAGGGATCTGCTTCTCAATTTCTTACAGATCCCAAAGTAGCATCTGTTGGTAAGACTTACTCTCCGCTTGATCTTCAGAGTTAAACTATTTGTGAAGCAAAGCGTTTTGAGGACCGGCTCAAACAAACTGACTGGATTTACGATCCAACCTTTTCCTTCCATGTCCTTTGACAGTAATTTGTCACTTCCGCGATTCACAAGGCTTGTATAAAATCAACATTATAAAAAGTGGTCATATGACTTTAATGAGGTATCCTAAAACTCATTTATATTAGAATTTCATAATAATTAATGATAATAACAGTAAATATAAAAAAACTCTTAAATCTTCAAATTTGAAAAAATGTTAATCGCTTTATTGTTCAAGCTATGAGTTCCCTTTCCTTTCTCAACGATAATTACATATCTACTATATATGTAATAGTTCATTAAACATCTGTGATCTCACCCTCTGTCGTCTCGCATTTGTCTATTTCGAGGTTAAGTTGTTTTTGCCGAAGGTTTCGTGGTTGAATGTGTAGTTGAAATACACACGATGTTGTTTAAAAGGTATGCAGCCGCTCTCATTTTGTTGTTGTAATTCTTCCCATTTAAAATTAGGGAGTGACTAAAAAAATAATTTAAATTAATTTATATAAAATCTAATATTAATTATTTATTTAATCTTATATTTGTTATAAAACTCATTTCCTTACACACATCTCCAACTAAATACCATTTAATTAGCCTAGACTCACGACCCAGAGTTAAGTGTGGTAAATTATTGCGCGTTGTCGCGAAGGTAAATCGATATAATTAATTTTCTACGCTCACGTAAATTGAAACCTCTTCTCCTCCCACCGACAATGAAGTTGCTATGCCATTTCGTCGAGCAAATTTTAATTGAAATAAATGCAACACTACACTCTTGCGGTACCAATCAAATAAAATGAAAGTCTTTTGAGACTTGCTTGTTTGCTTATACTAGTTAATACTAAGTGTTGAATAGAACACTACTTCAGAATAAATTAATTGTGTTGTAATAAATTACTCGTTATATAAGCGAACCTGAGAACGTCGTAATTTTAGCGTAAAGTGACAAATAACTTGGAGTATATCAAACGAGATGTCAGTGCTTTCAGTTGAGGATATCTTTTCGTTAAATATTTTTATTATTGGTACTCTATTATGCAATTCACTAAGCGTTTGCTAATCGAACATTGACTCATACTGATGCTCTAAATTTCAATCTCGGATTGTTTTTTACCACTTCTTCTTTCTGCTTTATTGGCGTAGATACAGATGCGGTTAAAGCGGAGTTTAAACTCGGCCAGTCGTTCTTTCTTTTCGCTGTTTGGCGCCAATTAGAGATTACAAGTATAGCCAGTTTCTTCTCCACCTGGTCTTTACTTTGCTTCTCTCGGCGGGTACTTCGTCGAATATTCTTAGAGCTGGGGTGTTTTCATCCAGCGTAGCCAGTGTTTTTTAATTCTCCGATCTATGTACAAAATATGACAATTAGCAAAGGACCAGAAACCTTCCGCGGAACTTTTCTCTTGAAAAATCGTAAATGTCTTGCATTACATAGCCGGAGGGGGATGATAAATGACTTGTAGAATTTGGTCTTTCTTCGTAAAGTCGTCTACTTTACTTCTCAATTACCTACCTACTCAGTTTGAAGTAGCACTTGTTGGCAAGAGTTATTCTGCGTTAGAATTCGAGGCTGACGTTTTTGTTGGTGTTAATACTGGTTCGAAGATAGACGAAATTTTTTACGACTTGAATATTACATGGGAGCTAAGTTGCGAGGGCGACGATTGTACATATATTTGAGGACAGGAGATATTTCGTCTTACCGTGCTCTCTGCCAGATCCATCCGCTTCGCTTCTTTGCCCGGCTTGAAGAAAGCAGAATGGTGGTGTGTGTCGATCCACTTTTCACGGATCTTTTCTAGGATTTGGCGCATGGTGAATATCTGGTCGATTGTTGATTTTCCAGGTCTAAGGCCACACTGATAAGGTTCAATCAGTTTGCTGATGGTGGAATTCAGTCTTTCACACAGTACTTTCGTTAGAACCATATATGCGATGCTGAGGAGACTTATCCACGGTAGTTGGTGCAGATTGTGGGGTCTTCCGTTTTGTAAATTTGGCAGAGCACACTTAAATTCCAATCGTTGGGCATGCTTTCGCCCGACCATATTCCAGAAAGCACATAATGCATGCATCAGTTCTTCGCCGCTGTTTGTAAAGAGCTCGGCTGACAATCCATCGGCCCCCGCCGCTTTGTTGTTCTTCAGATGGGTAATTGTTATTTGAACTTCTTCATGGTCGGGCAATGGAACGTCTGCGCCATCGCCATCAATTGGGGAATCGGATTCACCATCTCCTGGTGTTATGCTTTCACTGCCATTCAGCAGCTTGAAGAAGTGTTCCCACCATAATTTAAGTATGGTCTGTGCATCAGCCACTAGATCACCTCTGAGGGTTCTACAAGAGCATGCTCCGGTCTTGAAACCTTCTGTTAGTCGCCGCATCTTTTGGTAAAATTTTCGATCATTAACCCTGTCGGTCCTGTTTCTTTTTAGATAGATTAGAAGCCCTCAGTTATTATCGTCATTTCTGTTGTTTAATTTTTCAGACGTCTGTATTCCATTCAAGTAATTGTAGGCAAGTCTTTATAGTATGACGGTGAAGCCTCATGCCAATCAAACTCCATCTGCTCAACAAAAAGTCTTCCTTAAGTTGCCTTCCTTTACTTCCTTCCAACAAGAAGCAACATTTTATACAAACTCGTTAAATATTTAAACGCTACACTATGGTAACGAATGACTCTGCTGCTCGCATGATAAACAGAAACACCAAGTACGCTCTCCCTTTCATATACACCTCACTTTTAAGTTTTCTATTAACAGAAGTTGGCAGCAATTTCCTTTGACCTTCTTCCAGACGCACCCACGCACACAGTTTTTGCTGCTTAACTGCGCGAATTCGCGAATTAGCGCACAGATTGTGATGAGCGGAGAAGAGCGAAGCAGAAAAAGAGATAGAGAGCGTGCAGCAACACGAAGGGCATGAAAATTACTGCCTTACGCGTGTGTGAGTGCTTATTTCATTTACTTAGTACGTTTTGCCAACACCAAGTTGCCTCATCTTACTGTTTTCTTTTGGCTTTGCAAAGAAGGAAATTAATTAAAACTCCATAAAACTTCCTGCATTCATTCATTCATTTCGCCGCTCATTCATGTGCCGCTATGGAATTTTCGAGACTAGGAGAGAGAGAGAGAGAGAGAGAGTGAGTGTGGAGGATTTGTGAGTGTAAGCAATAAAGGCTGGTCGTAGATGAATAAGGTTAGAGTTCGAGAGAAAAGGGTAGGCAATAAAAGTTGGTTGCAGATAAAGAGGCTGAGAATTCAAGACAGTAGTAAAATAATAAAACAGTACATAGGTAGGTATATGGAGACTAAGGTTGTAAGGAAAGAGCGGCAACTGGAAATCTACATTAAAAAATTTAATAAAATAAACCTTAAGACCAAAACAATGTCACGGTTTGATGGCAGAATTACAATCTACAGTTTCGAAGAGCCATTCAGCTGCCAGAAACCCTTCTAACGCCCCGCTTTCACTCTCTCTCTTTCATATCTAGTTCGTAAGTCCGCATTATCTCTTATTACAACTTACTGTCCTACCCATAATTTGACCAGGAAAGTTGTCTTAACATCTGCTGCTCACAATTTCGTCAACCTTGCAACGCTCGTCGGTTTCGGCGGGCTTCTCTGCGCATCTAGAAAAGTTAATTTGGGCAGCCAATCTGTTGCGGCTGCTATACATATGCGCTTGCGGCACCGAAACCCAAAACAATTTAATGGTTTCAACGACTTTCCGTCTTTAATTGAAAGCTTTTGTTGCCGCTATTAGTGGATGCCACATCACGCCGACACCGCTTGCTGCAAGTGCCATCAACAAAACGCATTCCATTGTACGTTTCTGCTTGTTAGAATGCTTGAAACCTGCGCGACTGCAACAACAACAATCATTAGTGCCACAGCCCTCTGTTGCACAATAAAATCTTTTATTTCTTCTATTTTGTTGGCGCGCTTCTTCGTAATTTCTGTAATCAATGCTTGCATGCTTGTTGCGTATTTGTGGGGTGCTCTCGCTCTGCTTTGGCGCGATTTTACGATGCCACATTTTTCGTTTGCACTTGCTTTATTACGTTTTGGAAATATATAGTATTGCGATGTAAGTATTTGTAAAGGGTATAGTTAGAGGAAGCAAGTAACTACTCTATTTCTTATCTGATACAAATTTTTGCAGTGTCTTCGGCTTCATTAGGGGAGCTCTTATTAATAAATTGGAAGATTTTCGATTTACTATAAAATCCGCATCTATATATCTCTCGAACCAAGCTTTTTACTGTGGTTGAGCACGACATTTCAACCTATTATTAAATATATAGCTTAAAATATTCAAGGTTAGTTAATAGTTTCCTCTTTAATTAATAGATTTGACGTATTCGTTAAATGTTTTGCGGGTTTCGGAATACATTCAAGCTCCTCTGTTATGTGACTGCTTTATAGCTGAACCTTAATCTATAAATAAAAAATCTGGAGCAAAGATTTTTCCATACTAATGGCACTAGTGATCTCAACGCTGAACCAGAAACCTGTATCTGAAGGGAACTCATTTACTCATAGTTGGCTGAAATTAAAAAAAAAAGACTAGTCTCACATTATTTCAACCCCACATTATCTTCTTTCTGTACCGATATTAATTTACATCTTACTGTACTGTGCACTTGCTGAAAACAACCTACCCACTACATCCTAAAAGACCCATTATATATAGATTCGAAAGTAGTTTCCTACCATCTCATCCTTTTGCAGTTCAAATTTCTTGTAGAAATTTTCGATGCTCGGATATAAAGAAGTAAAAATCGGTTTTCCTTCTTAGCGGCCAGGTTCGTCTCCACCGGATCTCTCCAACGGAGTGGAGGTCTTCCTCTTCCTCTGCTTCCTCTGGCGGGTGCAGCGTCGAACACTTTCAGAGCTGGAGTGCTTTTCTCCATACGGATAGCATGACCTAGCCAGCGTAGCCGTTGTCGCCGTATATCTCGTACACCGCATCGATCCATCGAATGCGATATTCACCGTTGGCAATGCACAAAGGACCACAAATCTTTCTCAGAATCTTTCTCTCAAAAACTCGTAACGTCGACTCATCAGATGTTGTCATCGTCCATGCCTCTGCACCATATAGCAGAACGGGAATAATGAGTGACTTATAGAGTTTGGTTTCCGTTCGCCGAGAGAGGACTTTACTTTTCAATCGCCTACTTAGGCCAAAGTGGCACCAATTGGTAAGGGTTATGTTGTAGGATTTCGAAGCTGACATTGATATTGATGTTAATACAGGTTCCAAGATAGACGAAATTATGTACAACTTCGAAGTTATGACTGTCAACAGTGACGTGAGAGCCAAGTCGCGAGTGCGACGACTGTTTGTTTGGTGATAGGAGATATTTCGCCTTGCCTTCTTTCACTACTAGACCCATTTGCTTCGCTTCCTTATCCAGTCTGGAGTAAGCAGAACTAACGGCGCGGTTGTTGAGGCCAATGATATCATTATCATCGGAATACGCCAGCAGTTGTACACTCTTACAGAAGATTGTACCTGCTTTATTAAGTTCTGCAGCTCAGAGGGATTGTTCGCCTTCTCACTTTTATATTGAAATCAAGTTATTAATGAAGGTATTAACTATTCAGAATAAGTCTTATAACGTGTTCTCCTTTTGGAGTTTCCTATTTATGTGAGACATTATCGATAGTCGGATATGGAGCAATAAAAATTTATTGCTAGATTACTTTGACGTCGAGTAACAAATAATATCCGTATAATATAGTGAGGTACTACATTGTCGTAATATTTCATAACTTGTGTCTAAAGTTACGGATCGTAATGTTTCACACTAACTTGATAATGTATAACTGCGAATTAGCAAACTTCTTCAAAAGTGGATGAAAGGTTATTCAAAGGTTTAATCCTCTCATCTCAACACTACCTCGAAGCTTTTATCATATTATCTAATGACAAAGTGAAGCTAATGTCAATTATATTCAATTATATATCCCGTTTAAAGGCGCCGAGACATTTTGAAAGTCTATTCGCGATATTTTGGTTCAAACTTGCCCAAAAGTGAATGACGGGTGATGTAAACCCTAGTGGCAGCCTCTCAACCTTTCCATTGCCTAGGAGCGATATTCAAACTCCGTTAGAAGTGTGAAACTGTATACAATCTCATTTATAATCGACTATTTTAACCGTTGAAGAGTGTTGTGAGAGATCGGAAGTGTTTAGAGATCTAAGTGCGCCTCAGTGAACTCAATAATGCGATTTGCGTTTAAATATATCTTATTGGTAATAACATATTATAATAACTATGATTTCACAAGCCAAAAATATAATTATATGCTCATTATTTAGCTAAATATGTGCGTTATTTCATACTAAACAAAACCAAAATGTAAATCCGAGAGGTGTCAGCAAAGCATGCTGACAGTCACGACAGTGAGAAATCCAATAAAGCAGCGAAATTTATTTGCTTAACCCACTTCAATGTAGTGAAAAGTCAAGAAATCGCAGAACCACTCAAAATGATGGGGTCGAAAGGCACACGACCACCAAAGCAACCACCTGTCGTTTCGTTAGCACAAATCAGCTCGACGCACAGCGTACACCTGACAGCCGAGATAATATTGCCCTTTTTTGCTTGTCAAAGTCTTTAGCATTCCACTGCGCAATCCTTTAACCGGCGCTGTGGCCGCCTTCCCAACATATGTATGTACAACTAGCGCGGAGCTACTTACAAAAAAGCACCGGCAAACGTTGTACGAAGCAACTAACAGTGGAATGCTTGTATGTGTGTGCTTGCAGCAAAAAAGGGGAAAATCAAAGCGCAAAAGACCGCAAATATTCCAACCACTTGAATGCGTCTTTGTCAGCGTCCTAAAGCGGCGGCACGTCACCCGCACACCGAAAAACATAGTCGCAGACCTACCCATCCATCCATCCAACCATCTCAAGCGCTGTCATTTTGACATGCCGTCTGTCGGTGTTTTGGCTTTTCAAAAGCGCGCGAAATATTCAAATTATGCCATCACAACTCCGCTGGTTTGGGGAAATTAACGAAAATCTGCCATTGCTTTGGCTGTCAATACCCACTAGGGCGTTGTTGCATTATTTTAGGAAGGCCACAACAGTTATATACGCGAGTGTTAACGACGTCAGACCGAGCGCGTGGAACGCCAATTGTACGTTGAAATTGTTGTAAATGGAATTTTCGTGTGGAATTTCTTCTGCCAGTGTTTTTTTTGTTAGGCTACAGGTATTCTGCAGTCCATAAAAGAAGACATCTAATGACAGTGTAAGCATGTTTACTTTGAGTGAAATTTTAAGTCATAACTCTTGTTCGTGTGTTTTTTTATGTACTCTCATATTTGTTAAGGTTACTAGTTTCTTTGTCAGGGTCGCAGCAAGTCAAGTGTTTGCTCACCTTAAGTCTCAAGCACTGAGTGATAGTTAAAAGGCAGCAAAGTTTAGTGCAATTAGAATTTTATTGAGGTGACACTGACAGGCGTAATTTTAAGTAGCTTTCGCTGAACCTTTTGTACATACAAGTAATATACTATATATGGGCCATTCCATCAATTGGCGACATGGTTTTGTACCCGTGGTTCTCCGATTTTGACCAAACTTTAGAATATCATAATATACACCAATAGAAGAATATCTGTTAACTTTTTAGTGGTCAAAGTTGCTCCATTGTTTTTTGGCGTGCAATTCAAATAGAGATCAAGCAAAAAAATGACTTTTTCTTTTATTTTTTAACGACCTCAAAATTGAGTGAAAAAAAATTTTTAAGTTATCCAATTTTATGTAAAAAAATCTCAGCTTTCTGATGAAAATATTTTCAAAATCCAAAAAAATTTTCAAAATCCAAAAAAAAACATTTTTTTCCAAAAACCCGGTTTTTTGTGCTTTTCCCCCAACGTTTTTTTCAAAATTGACTTTTCCATTCGATTCCTCGTTAAATTTTTCATAAGAATCAGTGTTCAATAATATGGGACTCTGATCCCATGAACAGTAAAAAAAATGCAAAGTTGTCGGGCTTTTCAACGGTCTGTGAACCATGAATATCGGAATGAACATCACCCTGATTTTCGAACAGTTTGGCATTGTTTTTTTTTTGGTTTCAGCTCGTTGTTTTTCCTCCTTTCCGATAATTGTTGACTTGTTTGCATGTCAAACTCATAAACCCATATCTAGTCGGCAGCTATAATGCTCTCTTTGAATGTGGAATCTGAATTTTCAAGATCGAGCATGTCCAAAGAGACCTGTTTACGGTACATTGTTTTGGAAAAAAGTCAGTTTTTCCAGGACGAGTCGAGCAAGAATGCGTTTCATACCCAAAATATCCACCAAAGTCATTCGAACGAACTCGCTAGAGATGTAAAGCTCTCTTACCATCTCTCTAACTCTTGCCTGACGATTTTCAACCACCATAGTCTTCACTTTAATATTTTCATCAGTTGAAGAGGTCGAAAGCCGTCCAGAACGAGGCATGTCTTCAACTCAAAATATATAAAAACTTGTAGTAAAGTTGAGCTTGTTACAGAAGACATTTTCGTCACCTTGCACCATTTAGGAAGTAATTTGAAAATTGTTTTGTCGAATCTTTCTACTCAGCGCCAGCCTTTAGAACATTTTTTATTAGATTAAAATAGCAACAATATCTATAATAAGTTATTTCTTTAATCACATAAAACGCTCTTTCTCTCTTTCTTTACGTATCATTTTATTATCTAATTTTGTGTGGAGTTCTAATTTAGATTGTTTCAACGTTGGAAAAATACACTCAGTGAGGTTTAGAAAGATATAATTACATTTTTAAGCATAAAATATGTTTCTTGCACTCGAAACATTACAACAACAAAGTATGACTTTTTCGGTTCCGAAAAAATACTAACAAAATTTTATGAAGAAATGCTTAACATTGACATTTATTGCTTTTTTTTACTTTTTTTTACTTTCAGTATGAATTAAAAGTCCAATTTTCAACTGCAAAACACATTTTAACATTTTGACCTCTAATAAACTACAAAACTTTAACCTTTGTTTATGACAATATGAATATGTATGCATATGATTAAGTCATATTTTTGATATTTTCATCTAACACAAAACATTATATTGCACATTGTCGCTTTTAACCTATTCTTCAAAGTTTATTAGAATTGCCATAACTTCATTTATTATTTACTTTATAAATTGTAAAAAATTGCAAATAATGCTTGGCTAGACAGAAGCAATAAGCAATAAATTTAATAAGTTAGTTCCAGTCAGACAAAATAAAAGTTAGAAAGTTGCCAGCTGCTTAAAGTTTGAAGTAAGAAAAAGTGAAATAAAAAATCGAAATTCTACATGTCATGCTTCTGTGAGATTAAGAAAGTTTTCAGTGAAAAATATTTTTTAAAGAGAGTTGCCATATGTTAAAAAAATTAAAACTTTATTATTATTAACAAAGTAGAGTAAGATACCATGCCCATAGTGACGTGAACCACTGGCTCCACTGGCTCCAATGCCAGCTAGTTGTTGCTGTAGCGGGAGAAATTTGTCAAGTTGACAGTCCTTGGCCAGATTGTCCTAAATATTGCCTCATACTTAACCTGTATTAGTATATGGTGGATATGAAGAATAACTTCCAGAGCCTTAGTTGATGCAGTTTTCATTGCGCCCGAAATCCTTAGCAAACATACTCGTTGCACCTGTTTCAACGGTTTAATATGAAATTTTTCGATAATGCCACTTGTGTAGAAGGAGGAAGCCAAAAAGGAGGAGTCGGAGTCCGAGGAAGACGACGACATGGGTTTCGGTCTCTTCGACTAAACAACTCAACACTAAAGTAAACCTTACTTTGTGGCAATGACTCTACTGTTTGAGTTCCAGACTCGAAGGACTTTGGAAGCTTTGTTCTCAGTATGTTTTCTTTAGCCAAATTTTTTATCTAGGATTACTCCGAGATATTTGAGAGGGCTCGAGCGTACAATACTTCTATATAGAGTACAATAGTTCTTATCTCTCAAAAAATAAAGCGAAATGATTGCCCTTCTTGTGAAAACACAGATTTTTATTTTCTCCGGATTGACAGTTAGTCCATGACCCTCCATCCATTTCAGATCTCAAGGTACCGATCTATGAAATCATTATTACTATTTTGTTATCGGAAAAAGGTGTTTGAAAGGTTCCTCTAAAAGATAGAGGTGAAGAAGGTTGCCAGATTCTTGAAGATTTCAACAAATTTGGCTTAGAACTATTTTTGGGAACTGTTACGGTAACTGGATAAATATTTGTTTCTCAGAGTTATTATTAAGCGGAGTCCGAACTGTTTTAAAAATTTATTGAAAACAATTTATTGTAGAATTTAAATTAGAAATTTTATTAGTATTAGAATTTTGGACCGCTTAAAAAATTTAACTGAAACATATTTTAGTAAGTTTGTCAATAGTAAATACATTGAACGAACACAATAAAGCGGAGTAAATATAGTATATTTATATTTTATAGATAGCTTCACTAATGCCTTTGTTTAGTTTAAAACTTTAATATTGTCTTTACTTTTTCTATATTTATTTTTATTTTTAAATCACTATTCTAAATTACATTTTATGATTTCGTCACATGTAGTTTTTTTCAGTTACTAAAAAAATTTAATAACACAAAAGGGTAGTTAAAGTCACTGAACTCGAGAGGTGAATTTCTGTGGAAATTGTATAAAATTCAAAGTACAATCAATAAAATTTGGTTTAATGATTGTATAAGTAGTTCATTCATCTACAGGGTTTTCCAATGTAATATGATTAAAAAAACAAGTAAGGAAGTGCTAAGTTCGGGTGTCACCGAACATTTTATACTCTCGCATGATAAAGTGATAATCGAGATTTCATTATCCGTAATTTACATATTTTTTTATTTTGCTGTAAAATTAATTAGAGTAGATCAATTTGTGTACTTTGAGTTTTGAATTGTTTTTTCATTTATACTCATATATATGTATTATACAGAGAAGGTATCGGATGGAATTCAAAATAGCGTTATATTGGAAGAAGGCGTCGTTGTGAACCGATTTCACCCATATTTCGTACATGTCATCAGGGTGTTAAAAAAATATAATTTCATTGAAATCGGTAGAGTAGTTCCTGAGATATGGTTTTTGGTCCATAAGTGGGCGACGCCACACACATTCCCAATTTAAAAAAAAAAGCCTGGGTGCAGCTTCCTTCTGCCATTGCTTCCTTAAAATTTAGTGTTTCTGACGTTTTTTGTTAGTCGGTTAACGCACTTTTACTGATTTTCAACATAACCTTTGTATGGGAGGTGGGCGTGGTTATTATCCGATTTCTTCCATTTTTGAACTGTATATGGAAATGCCTGAAGGAAACGACTCTATAGAGTTTGGTTGACATAGCTATAGTAGTTTCCGAGATATGTACAAAAAGCTTATTAGGGTGCGGGGCCACGCCCACTTTTCAAAAAAAAATTACGTCCAAATATGCCCCTCCCTAATGCGATCCTTTGTGCCAAATTTCACTTCAATATCTTTATTTATGGCTTAGTTATGACACTTTATAGGTTTTCGGTTTTCGCCACTTTGTGGGCGTGGCAGTGGGCCGATTTTGCCCATCTTCGAACTTAACCTTCTTATGGAGCCAAGAAATACCAAGTTTCATCATGATATCTCAATTTTTACTCAAGTTACAGCTTGCACGGACGGACGGACAGACGGACGGACGGACAGACAGAAATCCCGATTTCAATTCTAGTTGTCACCCTGATCACTTTGGTATACATAACCCTATATCTGACTCTTTTAGTTTTAGGACTTACAAACAACCGTTATGTGAACAAAACTATAATACTCTCCTTAGCAACTTTGTTGCGAGAGTATAAAAAACAGATTAGTCATTACAATCGATACAATCAAGTTCTGTATATAATATCTTTCAAATGGTCTCGATGACTTCTTTTGCAGGAAATAATTCGATGAATCCAATTTTCGAGTATTTTTTCCACTAAATCAGGTCGTATGTCATGAACAGCATGTTCAGTATAGACTTCTTAAGCTAAAAGTAGTCGAATGGTGTTAAATCACAACTTCTTGGAGGCCATTCAATGACAGAATTTTTTTAAATAATCGAAACTCCAAACTTCTCGCAATAATTTAGTTGTTGGACATGCTGTGTGACATGTAGCCCCGTCTTGTTTGAACCAGATGTTGTGAAGATCAATTTCTTTCAAATGCAGCCATGAAAAGATGGTTGTCATCGATCTATACCGCTCTCTGTTGACGGTATGGGTCTCACCAGCTTCATTTTGAAAAAAGTGTCAGACCGATGATACCACTAGACCAACAACCACACCAAGCTGTCAATTCAGGTGAATGCAATGGTTGTCTATGAATGATTTGTGGATTTTCTTCGCACAATCGATAGTTGTTTATTTACCGTGCCGCTTAAAGTGTTCCTTATCAGAAAAGATGATTTTCTTAAAAACATTTGTCACTTTCAAGTTGTTCCAAGGCAAAATCCGCAAATTCACGAAGTTTATGGTGGTCAAATGACTTCGGTTCTTAAGTGAGAACAATTTTATACGGTTGAAAGTCCTAATCCTTTCTCAAAACTCGTCAGGCTCTAGTTTGAGACAGTGCAAATTCTTTAGAAAGGTTTGGAATAGAAAAATTGCGCTCCTCAACAGCAACTTCAGATGGAAGAACAAGAAAAAACCACACAGAGTCAAATCGCTGGTTGATCGATGGTATTCATCGCGTTTTTGGCTTTAAATTCGGTCACAATCGTAGTCTTTTTGAAAAAAGGAAGCAATGCACTACTGAGGTGTACCGACTTAAGGGGGAGCCTGATTTAGAAGCTTCAAAAAATTGTTTTTTTTTTTTGGGTTAAATCTCTTTAAAAATAATCTAAGAATATGTGCTCAAAGTTTTAGATGGGAATTTGAAATATTTTCGAAGATAGAACGGAAAATTGTGACCGAGCGTCTAGCAGATAAATGAGCGATTGGGCAGAAAGCGAAAACTTAAACCCGCGATTTCTCGGTTTTTCATTTTTACGATATTTCTTAATTGGCGGGTAGGATAGAAAAAAACTAAACGTCGTATGGAATTGGGCAAAAATTTATTATCTTTGGCATTAAATTATATTTTCTAGTTAAATTAAAAAAAAAAACTAAGAAAAGTCAAGTTTGAACATATTTTTAAACAACATAAAGTAAAATGTTTTTGGTCAGAAAGTACTTTTTTTTTAATTTTAAAAAAATTTCTAAAATTGTACACTTTTTTTTTTGGAATTTTTTTTAGTTTAACTGGAAGTTAAATTATTAAAAAATATAAATTTTTTTTGCATTTACTGTTTCCGATAGAAATTGCGACCTGCATCTTGCCCGCCGTCCGACAAATTCAAATGCGAAATGCATCGGGTAATTGCTTCCCAAATGCGGAATATCAGAGATTTCGTATCCAAAAAAATTTGTGAAGAGTGTTTAAATATATAACTATAAACCCTAGAAGTTTTGTTTTAATCACTAATTTCTTTCCTTCCCAAAAAATCGATTTTTTGAAGCCTCTAAACCAGGCTCTCCTCTCAGGCCCCCTCAGCAGCTGCTGTGAACAAACTGGTTGACAGGTCGCGCTCATATTTGGTATAATAATTAAGGATCGTCTTACTAACTCAGCTAAATATTTTTTTTTGTGTAATATAATTGTGCCCGGGTATTTCGAATTATAATTTCCTAGTGATTTTTTGTCTTCAACCGAAACAACACTAAGAAATCATTTAATCCCTATCGGAAAAGCCGGTAGGCATATAACTTTTTTGGAATGTTACACTGAAGTTAAATAAAATTTTACTCAAAACAATATTATTTCTACCTGATATGGTCCGAACCACTTAAACATTACAGCGCTTTTCAGAAAATTAAATTTGCAGCCGTCACATTTCCCCTCTAAAAAATGCAGTAGTTCAATGCTAATTGCAACAACGTGGTCAGAATACAATAAAAATGATTATGTAACGCAAGTAAACAGTGTTGCGAAATATATTTTTTCGTTAATATCCACAAAGCACTTCATTAGCATTTATAATTGCCGGTCATTAAGAACAAATTGAAAAATAATAATAATGAGCGACATATGCTACCAAGCAGAGTGATATAAAAATATTAAACTTTTTAGTCATTATTACCATTTTTTTATGATTTGCAAAAAAAAATTGAATAAACCGTAATTAATTTCATTTAATGATTACTGCCGCTGTTGCCAATCGCCATTGCTGTGGGTTCCAAGCTTGTGCAAATATTAATTTTTCCGACAGCTTACACACACACACAAATACACACATACATCACATTTACACGTACTTGTGCGCATCAGCGTGTTGGCGGCGCAATCAGCGCTTGTTGATTTTTCCACATTTTGATAATTAAATGTGTTTTGTGCGCTTTTGTTTGTCTGCCGCGGCGCCTGTATATTAAATTAACGGCAAATGCAAATAAATTGTTGCATGTCAATATTTAAAATATTTACAATAAAATGTTAAGAAATTGCCAAATGTTGTGTTAAAGCGAAAAGTGTAGGCGGAGCGCTTGTAAAAGTGATGCATACACTAAGGCGCTTCAGAGCAGTAAAATTTTCAAAGTAAATATTTGTTGCTTTCTCGCTTATTTCTTGTTGCTATTTTTTGTAATAGACTTCTGTTATTATTGTTACAAGCGGTTTACTCTGGTAATTTTATAGATAGGCTGTCTTTAGACCTCTCTTTAGATTGTACATTCTTACGAAAATTACACAGAAATTGTATTTAAATACCCGGGGAAATTTATATTTCAAAAAATGTATTTTGCTATGTTGAAAGGACTATCCGTATCTGTCTTTTTATTCTCTACTCCATCAAAGAAGTTTCAGCCGACGAGGTTATATTTAAACGACAATCAGAGTCAG